>JAPDSC010041261.1:0-13321 GCA_026290005.1 Latrodectus geometricus
ACCAATATGGAAACAATCTCAACATACACGAAACACATATTCATGCAACTCAAATATAAAGCCACATTGAATGCGAGCTACTTGTGTTAAAGCAAAAGCTTTCTCAAAATACTGTACAGAAAGCTAATACTATTATATATAATATATATATATATATATAATATATATATATATATATCCATAGAGGAATAGAGCTGATTTTCAATTGTCTGACTTATATTTTCCCCTTTATCAAATAAGAACTGTGAATGTACTGCATTTGCTCTTTGTTGACTTCATTTTTAACACAATGTATTTTATAAATGAATGAACCAAATAAAAAATCAGCAAAATAATTAATTAGTGCAATGGGAATTTTCCAACGAACATAAATCTGAAATTGTATGATCAAATATCGAAGATTACAGTCATCGAACGAAAAAAATAACGGATTTCTTTTTTTTTTTATCAACTTAATATACGGCTCTCTAGTATATTTATTAAAATATTCTTTCTATGGTTGCATGTAATCAAAAATTATATCATTTTAGTTGGGTCTGTAACGGAGTAGAATTCAAGCCATCTATGAAGAAAAGTACTGGCACTAAATATTTTGTAACTTTATAAATTGATAGAAATTATACATCCCATCGAATATCAATAAAGATGTTAACATTTAATGCTAACATATGAGGAGGAATTTTCTCATAATTCATTAAGTGCTTATATAAATGGGATTTCATTTGAAAACTTCTAATGTTATAAACTTCTTTTTTATTCAGTTTATTTTTTAATTTAAGGCGTGTTACAAGCAAATTTTTAGTTGAAATTAGTATTTCAAAAATATTTATTACGAGAATATTATCTATTTGGAATCTAAGTAAAATTTAAAATGCACCTATCTAATTTATAAACAGATAAATAAAAATCATTGAAAACGTTTTAAAATATGTACAACACATATTTGCTTAAAGTTTACCATTGCAACACATATTTAATTGATACTTCTATAAGATCTTCAGTTCTGCTTATTTTAAAACTAATTTTTATTTTAATCGAGAAAAAACAAGTAACTCTTCATTTTAAAACAATAAAGAAAAGCTATTTCAGCCTCCTTAACTTAGAAAAATCATTTGATTTCGCACTTTTTACAATCAAATAAAAGAATTTTTCAAAGATTAATTATTTGTTCGATAATATCATTTTCCGATATTGAATAACAATTTTAGAAATGAATACCAGTGACTTAGTTTATTTCTGTATCTGCAGTCTTTTCTGCAAAAAATATTTCTTCATCTATTGAATCAGCTGCAACTCATTACAAGATTTCATTTCTGACAGTTTTTAATTTGCTTTGGAAGAAAAAATATTAAAGGAAATATGTGTTTAATAAAATATTGATATAAATTTCCTTCTTTCCCCAATGGTATAACAGCCCAGTGTAGGACCCTGGCCTTCCCAAGAAACTTTTTCTAGGCCAACCTTCTAGTTGCTATAGCTCTTAAATTTTTTATTTTTAACACCAGAAAGTCTTTTTCAAGGACATCTATCCATTTCTTTATATCATTTTTTAATAATTCGGATGAAATAACATCAGGGGCAGATGCCCGTTGATATTGATTCCTTTAATTTCTATTGTTAGGGATTTAACCACATTTTGCCAGTCAGTTTGCACAAATTCTACAGCTCTCTCATATTCTCCATTGTCAATGTTCAATAGACAATCAAAATGTTCATTCCATCTATTCACCACCTCCAACCCATCTTAAAAATCATGCCAAGGGTAGAGAAGTCCACTTTCAGTGGATTCCATCCCATGTTAACATCTGTGGCAACGAAGCTGTAGACATCTTGGCTAAAAGAGGTTGTTCTGAGTTGCCCAATGGGAAATACACACTAACTTACAAAGAACTTTTCGCTATAAAGAAAAAGAAGTGAGGCAAGTCTTGCTCGCCCACCCTGCCCATCCCTGGTTTAGCAGTAAGACACCGGGGTGCGCTTTGGATTTCAGGGGTGACAGACAAGATCAAATGGCCATCTTGAGACTTAGAAGAGAGCATCTGAAATGCAATGACGTTCGACTCTGGGCACAAAGTCTTTTCACTGTGCAATAAATGCAATCTGAGGCCGGCTTCCCCCGATTACATCCTGGATTGTTTGAGGTTCACTCTGGCGAATGTTCGAGCAAATCCACTACTGGTGCTCGATTTCGCTAGGGTTTACGGCGTCATGGATTTGATCTAGCTGACGCTAGATCTCTGAGGGATTGGAAACAACAACAACCCTCTCCACTCTATCACTCCAAATCATTCAAACCTTATCATGACACGAGTTGGTGCTGGGTTTTAATTCATTAAGACCGAAGTTAACACTTCCCGAAAGAAACTCTGCTTTTATTGGATACTCTAAATGTTCAAAATTTTTAAAGATACCCTTGAAAAAATCTCTTTTTTGTTTTATGCATTCTTTTCTCCACTCTTCTAATCTATTTGTATGCCATTACAGCTAGTGTTGTCAAGTAGGGGAAAAAAACCGCTTTTATTCCAATGGAAATTTTGAAAATTCCCGGGAACTTTGGAAGCTCTCGAGAATTTCGTAAACTATTGGTAATTTAAACAATTCTTCAGAATTTGAAACTGTTCTGATGAATTTTGAATTTTTTTTATCAATTATTAAAATAAATAAACATTCATTATTAGGTTATTACTACTAATTACAGCAATAGAAAATTTTCCAGGAAAAGAAAACTATTTTGTTTTGATGAACAATTTAGAATAATTTTCAAAAACTAAAATATTGAGAAAATAGCTTTCTTTCTTTCTAGCATGAAACATTGAAATATCAATATTTATTAGGATAATCCTGAGATAATCCTTGATGTTGTTATTAACTATTAATTAATTCATTGTTCTTATTATTTTGTTAAATATTTTTATTTTTGGTCAGTATATTTTAGTTAATATTACTGTTAGTTGAAAACCGTCATTAAACTGTTGTTGTTATTACTAATTCCCCTGATGTAGGAAAGCCTACATCAGGGCCAATAGACCCCAATTCGCCAGATCCCCATTGATCAGATTCTGCCCGTCCCAGAGCTGCCTCCAGGAGGTGCCAAGGCAATCATGAAGGACTGATAAAAGGGAAAAGGAACAAAGAGAGAAAGTTTACACTCCATTCAAGAATGTCAAATATTTTAAATGGCCTCTTCTGAACCTCGCCATGGTCGTTTGAAAACACTGCGAGATAGGGTCAGACCAGGACATTTGGCAACATACCAGTGATTCACTAAACTTTAATTAACAAGTATTTAAATAAAAAACTTTTTGTATTTAAATGTTTTGAAGTGATTGCATTATGCCTATGAAACGTATATATGTAAATGAATACCATTGGCTTAAAATATTTTAATTTATGTGCTTATTTACAAGTGCATTATTGTGGAATAAACAAACAACAAACAAACACGGCTAGCAGCAAATGCAGGCAGGTGAAAGCAAGAAGCCACATCGAGATGGGTAATCTAATTTCTAAGATAACTTACTGCACTACTTACGGCATTTACTTCGGCCTCGTCGTACCACACGTTAATATATGGATGGAGTAGGGCGTTCTCGACCGATATCCTCTTCTCCGGGTCGATCACCAGCATCTTGCACAGGAGGTCGCGCGCCTGACTCGCTGTAAAAATAATTGTTAATAACAGGTGAAAGAAATAATTATTAGGCACCGAATAACTGATACATAATAACAGATATTAACTAGCAGATAAAGGATGTTCCTATGAGACTGACCTTTGAGCCTGCTGTGCTCCGAGCTGTCGGCGGGGAAGAGCACGTCTGGGAACAGTTTTTCGAAAGCGTACCCCGTGTACTTGGGTCTGTTCTCGACGTAATTGCGGACTGTGGGCTGAAGACGCTTCATGAACTCCTGGGACGGCGTGCCTAATTGCTCGATGATCTTGTTCCACTGATCAATATCTTTAGCATTCATTAAGAAATATATCCTTTAAGTTCTTTATTGCACTCGTATAGTTTCGTGAATGCTTTTTTTGTTTCTAATGACAGATCAGAAGACAAATATAGTCAGAATAACAAACATTAAAACTGGAACAAAGGTAACAAGAAAACGGATAACAAAACTGAAATCACAGTAAGTCTATAAATCGTTTATCTTGTGCTGAACTCTCCAGTATCTCTCCCACAGGTGGCACAAAATCAGTGCAGGAAATGACTCAAATGGTTCATGTCCATTTCATCTCGTATTTTGCTCAGTTGTCAAAGAGAGCTTGGAAGTACTTTTATATGATATAGGAGACAATCGTGGCCACTAGCGAGGCGAAAAATGGCAAAAGATCTGTCCCATGGCCAAAGTGGAATATTTGCGATTTCATTGATCCATTTCAGTGAAATCAATAGTCTTCAAAATGACCATTGAATGTAAGCACACTGACGTTTTGTGAATACACATTCCTTTAAAATGTCAGTGTGTCCACATACAACGATCATATTTAAGACTATTGACTTCATTAATGAATGCGAGCAAAGAAAATTATATGTTTAGAAAAATTACTTGGAAATAAACTAATAAATATTTTATTAAATATTTATTAGTTTATTTCCAAGCAATTTTTATAATATTATTTATTTGAGTTCAATTACTTAAAATACCTTACTTTGTAACCAAAAAAACTTTCCAGTGTATTGTATATAAATAAGTATTCATTATAAATACAGCAGTCCATCGTTGTATATGTATGTATACACTTTTTAAGCAATTTACAACTTTGATTTCAAGTATTAGGTTGGGGAAAAAGTAATCCATTATTTTTTCGGTAGACGTCTGTAGTGATCGATATCTCGTGAGGTATCTATCAAACAATTTCAGATTTATGCTCGTTGGAAAGGTGACATTTGACACTAAAATATCCTCTTGCGGTTTTTTGTTTGATTAATTCAGTTACGAGTACAAGGTTTTAAAAGTGGAAGACAACAAACAGAAAATTCGATACATTTTCGTTTTTCTCTTGTAACGGCGAAAAAGATAGCCGGGTGGCTAAAATTGTGAAAGGTGTTTATCGTCCTATATAAGACTGTAACAACCAGTTACGTACAATTTTTGTTTCGTCGATTCCGTTCGGGTATTTTTGATGTTAGAGATGCACCTCGCATGTGGATACAGCATCGTCGAAAATTTCTATAAAATATCAAAAACGATCGAAATTAATCGCATGTCAGCAGTCGTAGCGCGCAAGTTCTAAAAATCTACATGAAAGCTGTTTTAAACCTTTTTACAAAGTGAATCCAAAAGAAGTTACACAAAGTTCACGTAAAAATAATGGATTTCTTTTTCCCCAAACTAATATCTCAAAGCATAGGTTGATTAAACTTTTCTACTGATGCTTTTAAATACTTACTTTAATGATTAAAATTTTGCTTTATTTATATTTTATTAATTAAAAACTATTTTATTCCTTACAGAATTAAATGATAACATATATAAATGTAATTATTAGAAGAAAAAAACATGCATATATTAAATGATTTCAAAATGCTTATTTAAATTAAATTTCACTGAAAATTTTTATGATTGATTTTAATTATTATGATGATTAAAATTTTAAATTTATATCTGCACAATTTATTTTTATAAGTAAATATAATATTTTTTAATAAAAATTCGTTATCTACAGTTTTTTTCATTTTTTTTTCTTTGCTTTGGTTAAACGTCAAATTTTATACCTAAGCATGAAATTTGCTGCTCCACAAAAACATAATATCAACTGTATTCCAATATGTTGATATGTTTTTTCATTTATTTCGTATAAAAAGTTGGTTACTTACATAGTTTCATGTAAAATAAATATTATTTGAAGGATACGATCTGTACCAGGGAACAAAACACCTCCTCGAATCATTTCTCCCATGATGCATCCGACGGACCAGATGTCGACTGTAACGAGAATAAAATGAAATAATGCAAATCAAGTAATATTTGTCGACTATAACGGAAATAATGAAATAATTAAAATTATGGCAAATAAAGTTGCATTTGAATTGAAATAATTAACATACTTTAATCATAATAGATACTTAAAGTTAAAGTATGGCCACCTTATACTATATTTTATAGTGAAATAATTATCATTCCAGAAAACTTTTCATGGGGGTTTGTATACATAACATCACACATTTTTTGCATCAAAAATTGGAATGTAAATAATTAAGACCAGGTTTGACATATCGCAAAATATACATAAATACGCGGGTATCTAAAGAATCAACGAAAGCTGATTAAATATTCTAAGATCTAAATTAGATAGGCTGAAGAACAAATAAGGATAAGCCAAGAAAAATATTTTGCTTATCAAGTAACATTCTCAAATATAAAGAAATTGTTATAGGTTTTTTCTTGAAATATTTTATAACTCTGTTGTTGTGAGATAAAATTTCCATAGAAATAAATAAACATTAATCTTTATAAACAATAGATTAAAATATCTCAAGAATTAAATTCCCTATACAACTTTGTTTTCCCCTTTATTTTATTTCATAATCTTATTTAATAAAAAAAAAAAGCCCACCCTATTTTCTCGATTTCTAACAACTCAGTTTTTAATAAAAGGATAAACATTTCACGCCCAGTTTTAGATTTTTGATGACAAGCGGAAAACTAATTTTATCAACATCAATTCTAAACATTATAATACATATGCAATAATTGGCTTTCATAAAAAGCTAAAAATAAAAGAAGCATTTCATTGTAAACAGAAAAAGTAAATAAACTTGATTAAATTCTCTGCGGTTTTATCAACCAAGTGAATTCAACATACAATAGAAAATATTCAAGCGTAAAAGATTTTGTCACTTTAAATATTTTGTTTTCTAAAAAAAAGTGGACCTTGTTATATTAAACCTCATAAATAAAATTCTATTAGATACATTATTTTTTCAGAAAAACGTATTTCCTTAGTTAAAATAATTATTACGGTTTCTTTTGTGAAAATAATTATTATTAAATTAAAAATTTCAATTTCGTTTCGCACGTTTTACTATTTACAATGTAAATTCAGCCTGCCTAAACAATTGTCTTTTCAAAGTATTGTGAAGGAATTGTAAATACTTAACAGTTTTAATTAATTTTTTAAAAAATATATCGTAAATAAACGTTTTTTGCGCAATAGTCAACTAATTAACTAATGTAATTAATGAGAATTGTAAAATAATTAAAAATATTAAAAATATAGCAAAATAGCTTTCCAACAGTTATTCCTTTTTGAAGAATGTTACCTATATTTACTTTTTACATTTTATCAATCAATGATAATATATTATGTCCATTTCTAATTGAGATTTTTTATGCATAATTATTTTTCTTCAACAGGAATAATTTTACAAAAAATACTCTTAATTGAACATTTGATGACACTTCACATTTCTTTAAGAATTATAATTTAAATGTCGATTTTTTTTATTACATTCACTAAGTGGGCTACAAATTTAAAATAACACTTTTTTTAAGTTTAAATGCTTCAAAATGACAAAAAAATATATGCTAATTAAAAATAAATTTTTTTTCTGAGTGAAAAATAATTGTAATTGTATTTAAGAGCTCCTGTAGTTCTGACAAAACACGCGCGCTGAGCTTTAATTATAATTTGAAACCTTCGAAATTTTTTCTATTAATATATTTTAAATGTACAAATTTTCTATGCAAATAATTCTTAAATCTCTTTACTTTTAAATGAAATTGAATTTTTATAATATTTTTTACAAATGAAAATTTCTGTTAAAAACACATTTATATATGCCCTTTTTTCAAAATAGGTTTACTTAAACTGTTTAGTACTCATTTGTATGAAAACACTTAAAAACACATAAGTATAAAATAATTTATATAAAAATTTATGTGTAATTTAACTTATATAAAATTAAAATTTTTATATTTTTAAAAAACTTTTAGGTTTTTTATTCCTCATTTAATTGCTACTTTGTAAATTGTAATATTGAGAAGTTTGTAATACTGTTTAATATTAAGAAGAAATTTAATTTAATTAATTGTTTTGAGGTCTAAGACTTCCTGAATTATTATAACAGAATTGTTATTCATACCAATTCTTATTTTGACAAATTAAAATAACAAAATTTACTATACAATTATATCGTCCACGTGATATAGTACACAGTAGTCTTGCAAAGTAAGACTTTGCAAAACTATTAAACAGCATCAAATTATTCAATAAGTCTCTATAAAATCCAATTTCTGTTAAATTTTAATTTTAATTACTGTCTTCAAAACAAATAATTTTAATCTCTACGACAAGATCTTTTATAGAGTTTGCAATTTTACATCTCGTTTCATATTTAGGATCGTTATTTTATATTTTTATCCATTAAATTTATTTTCCATAGGTAAAAGTATATATTATTTTCAAATAAAATTAAAAACATTTTAAAATTAATAAGCTTCTATGAAATATACCAGAAATCAATTGTTGGTATTGTGTTTGAAGTTTTAATTACATGAATCAATTTTTTACATATATTTCTTAAATAAAAACTATGGGTGTTATGGGTGCACATGATTACAAGGAAGAAGTACCCACATACCTAATTCGAATAATTAATATCAGACCAAACATGAAACTTCACATACAAGTCATCGGAAAAGAATTGGAAGTATTTTGTTTTGTACTTTAATTGTATATTTATTCTTGAAAAGAAATCGTGGGTGCACATGTTTTTAGCTTAAAATTACCTACATACTTAACTCAAATGAATAATGTCAAGCAAGTAATTTAAAGCATACATCTTTTCAGTTGCAAAAAAAATTCATATACAAATCATTGACCATGATATTAAGAAATGGTAAAAAGAAACACAGAACTGCTAATTTCGCACAAACTTCTTTTTACTCAGATGTGAAATTTAATTAAACATTTGTTTTGAGAATAAGAGGTTTGAAAAAGTCTCGAAAACATGGTTTATTGGAATTCAGGGGTTGGCACATTTTTGAAAGCTGTAAATTTTTTTCAGATTCACAGGCTGCGATTCTAGCTATTGCCAACTGCCTTCAGACTTTTGGTACTGTATCTATAGTGTAATGTAGATCTCTAATAAGAAAGATGCACAATGAATATAAAATGATTGTTTTACTATGGATTCCATAGCACTGGGGAACAAAAAAGCAGACGAAATGGCCAAAAAAGTCTGTTTACTTAATCAGCCCCATATAATCTGGTTGGTTGCAAGTCGGTCTCATCAAAAATTAATGAAATGCTTAAGACAATCCACGTGTCATTACTAAAAGATCGAACAAACGAAAAAAGATGGAGAAATGTCATTCTCAACCTTCCTGACTTTCCAAGAGGTGACTGCCTTCCGACTTGCATCTGGACTGACAGCTTATATGCCCATCTTTTCAGTTTCAATTGGGTGGGTAGTCCTACCTGTCCCCTTTGCATCAGTGGTGCTATTATGGATGCTGAACCTATCCCCGTTGCCTCACCTCTAACTAAGAGCTGTATTTACTCCCGATACTGGTATGCTAGAGACTCTTTGAAAAGTTTGTATTCCTGATTTTATGTTTTTAGTTCTTTTAATGTTATAAGTATTCTTAATTTGTTTTGTGTTTCTTTGATCTCTCTACGGCATGAGGATAAAGTCTGTAATTGCCTGATGCATTGGTAATAGAAAACACCTTATAATGAAAGGACTGGAATCCAAACATATTCAAAGAAATATACGGAAGCTACAGGCCAATTAAAGAATGTCAATTCAATGCAATGGAATTAATTCCAAGACAAATGGAATGTTAAATCTCAATTAGAGTAGAGTAATCCGCATGCAGTAGCGTAGGAAATGGCGATCGAAATGTACTATTAACAATTAAGTCAGAAAAAGCAATGCTCAGATGCAGAGACCATTATGTTTGATAATAAGTATTTTGTTGAACTACCTTGAACTTTTTGGTTGAATGAGACTCAATCAAATAATCCATAAAAGGATTTATTAGTCCTTTTTTTAATGCAAATAAGGTAATGGGTTTGTTTCCTTGATTTCAAGACACCATACATATCAAATGGGATGCTATTGAGCATAAATTAGATGCAGAGTGATTGGAGTTAGGTTTTGTTTATTGGCATTTTTCAATTCAATTAGGTTATGACATCAGAGGTTTTTTTGGTCCAAAGATAAAAAAGTACTTGAAACAGAGTCATTTCATAGAGGAAATTATATTCCTGGCGAACTGAAATGATCACATAAAAAAAAGGTAATATAGATATACCAATCATAATTCAAAAAATTAAAATCTAAATTATTATAAAACAGTCATCAGAAAACAATTGAACACTTGGTTGTTTTAGATCTTTGAAAAATACACTATCATATTCGAAAAAAAAAAACATATTATAATTATTTTATTGATTAATAATTTTTTCCAGTGAAAATTAGTAACTACTTTTTATACGAAAATTTTGCAATTATTTTTTAGAGGAATTGCTTAAGTTATATAATAACAACAATTAAAAATGCTCAGCTTTCTCATTAACTCATAATCTTCCCGTTGACTCTTGTACGTACAGTTAATACAAAATATAAAAAAATATAAGGTAAAAATATAATTTATAATAACATAGTAATATAAGTCAAAATGCAAAACATTTAAAATATTGAATCTTGGAATATTTGGAGCAATGTAATAAATATTAAAAAATATTTCATATTTCAAATATTGTAAACTATGAATAAAAATAAGAATCCCTCTCTTAACGATATTTTTCTTAAAAATTCTTCAATAAAAATTTAGTATAGTATTTATGGTTTTAATGAATACTTAGCACATAATTTAAAATTGTACTGTATTTGTGAATTTCTGGTTAAATTTGACAGTTTAAACAAGCGACGAGGGATTAATAAAACAACATATTATGGAATACATGTACATTCGTAAAAACTAGCAAATCAGGTTTTAATTGTGCTATTCTCATTGATTATCAAGTATTAAATTCTTTAGTCAGTTATTTTGTAACTTAGTAAAAACTAGTTTTAATTCCTATTTAGTATAATTAAAATTGTATATTAAGTTTATTAAGATAAAAATTTGGTCAGAGAATAAGATAAAGCAAGGTGATTAATACATACTTTGTATTACATTTGATGATGCACATCATCAAATGTAAGGCAAAACTCCATGAATTTGTTCATCCTCAAAAGTCTAAAACCAGCAATAGTTTATCATAAGTCCAGACAAGATAAAAAATATTTGAGAATTTTTGAAATTCATATTTGAAAATTTTTAGGAAAGTTGGGTCAGGCTGGCAATATGGGGTACTCTGCTACATTTTTCCGACTGAACCATAATTTGGTATGGAATCCAACTTCCTCAGTATACACATACAATAGGTACTCGTTTATAAGGTGAGCAACCATTCATACTTTATTCATATACGGAAAGAACAAAGCAGGAGAAAGAGAGAGAAAGTACATCCACGCTCGAACTGGTATTCGAACCCGGCCTCCCTATCCGCAGTTAGGCACGCTGATCACGTGACAGATAGATAAAATTCTGTGAATAAATTAAATTAAATTAATTTTTTTTAATAATGGTGGGCACTGGGTGACATACCCTTCACCGTAACAAGGCCGGAAAGTATTACTCATTTAGCATTACCCCGTGGGCACCTGTGAACCAAGTCACGGAGGCGAGGAGCATTACCCACGTCACACTACCACAAAACTTTTTATAGGGCGAACCACATTCATCCAACACAAAACCCATTTATTCGGTGGGCCACATTCATCCATCATCTTAGAAGAAATGACAAGGAAACACAGAGAGAGAAAGGAATGTCCATGTCCAAACCGGGATTCGAAAACGTGACCAAGAGCCTAGGAGTTAGGAATGCTTAGCACTCAGCCATCGGACGGCAATTAAATTAAATTAAAACCATTAATTTTACTCGTGACTTTTTTTTTGTACAAAAGCAGCTTCCAAAGTTGAAAATTTGTTATGTTTAAAATTACCTATGATAAAAACAAGGTGTATATTTCCATATTTTTCCGGTCAGGAAGCACTTTAAATTTTGATTTCACAATGAAAAATTTAGAAATATCAATATTAAAAAGAAGTTTAGACAACTTTATGCAAGTTCAAAATGGTGTGGAAGAGCCTTGCTCTGCATTTTTTGTTTGCAGGTATTTCTCCCCCATCGCTACTAAAATGAATTCTTCCTACTAAAATGAACTCCAATTTATTCATTTAGATAGATTTTTATTGAGGTGGGGTCTTGTGTTTGGCCTTTGACTCCTAGCAAAGAATAGAAGTCACGTCTCAGTTCATTTACAATTATAATTTTGCGAATTTAAATAATATTTTAAATTTTCCCATATAAAAGTTAAGTTTACAATTTAAAAATCATACTAAGAATTAAATACAATTTAAAAATCTAAATAATAATAGTGAGTGAATGTTTAATTTTATAATAGCTAATATAAAAAATAATGAAGGAAACAGGAAATTTGTTATGAAAAAGGAAGTACGATGATTTTATTTCAGATATAAATATTTACGCTTTGTGTAGCGAAATAAAAATTTCAAATGCATTAAACCACACATAAATAATCATAAATTTAATTTTTGATTTAAAAATCCCTTTTTGTCCCAAAGAACCAATGTTTTAAGTTTATCCTGAAGCACTGCAAGCATTCGTGCTCAAATAGGACTCTAACCCACGACCTCTGTCGCACAACGCAGATATCTGATCACAACGCCATTCAAATTTAGTGGAGCACGTGTGAACTAAATAGGGTCTCAAACATTTTAATTAAAATCAAATAAATTGAAATAAATGAATAAATGAGCAGCAATTTAAAAATTGCGATACCTATGAATAGAGCTGAATAAAAGGAATAAGAATGTGAGCAAAATAAGGATTTTTTATTCTCCTTAAAATTTCTTTCATGGCTTGAAGGAAATTGCAAGATAATTACATTTTAACTGAAAAAGTAATGATAAGTCAAATTCACGGATTTAAATAATCAACAGTATTCTAAATAAATTGGTTAATTATAGAAAAAAGAGTCTTATTCATTATGTATACCGTAGCTAGAACAGTCGTATTTATTTTTTAAACAAACTACAAGATATATATTTCATTAAAAATTAAATATAGATTAAAAAAAGATTTAATCTATTTCATTAAATGTTTAATGCTACTGACTTATTATTCAGATCAGTAATATTAAATGCATTAACTTATTATGTAACGTACTGACCCATTATGTGATGTGCTGACCTATTATGTAATGTACTGATTTAATATGTAATGTATTGACATATTATC
>JAPDSC010041261.1:13331-27023 GCA_026290005.1 Latrodectus geometricus
TTCTAAATATCTATCAAAATTCAAATCTATGAATAAATATTTGCTTAAGTATGCAGTAAGTTCTATTCATGTAAATTTAAAAGGATGTATTAAGTCATTTTGGCTTATTCAATTACATCATTATATTCAACAATGAAGACATTGCAATTCAACTGAATTAAAATTTAGCTCTCAATTTGAAAAATTCAAAAAAGCGAAATAGACATAAAGTAATTCATAAGATTAAAAATTTTTACTATAATTTTTTGCTGATCTTAAATTTAATAATTCAATCACACTTTATACTGTTAATCTTATGAATTAAAGAAAATATTTTATATCTGAATATATTAATGAAAGAACGAATACAGTTTTCTGTAAAAGTTTTCACATAAAACTCATATCTAAACTTCAATAATAATAACAACAAATAAAAATTTCGTAATTAAACTACATGATTATTTAATAGTGATTGTAATTTAATAATATTTTCTATACTTCAAGTTGAAATTATAAAATTAACCAAAAGTTTGAAATGTTTTTAAATGTTTAGATTACAAGTTCACTAATTTAGCATTTTAGAGTAATTGTCAATCAGTAGAATTTTGTATAAATATTTTTATTAAAACATAGTTTTATAACTAAAATGCATTATAAAACTATTTACATGCATATTTTATTTCATAAAAAATTATGATAGATAATTCCTTAATTAATCAAGTATTTTTATAAGAATTTAATTAATCCCTGAAACTTAACTAAGTATTAATATCTTTTTCTGAAAAGTATTATCGTAGTTCAATATATAATAAAAAACAGATACTATAAATACAAAGTAAAAATTAATTATGCAGTATAATGTATTTAATTAAATTTTTAATTAGTACAATAAATTAATGAGAAAGGTGATAAAACTTCTTACACATCTTGAAAGTCTTCTAGAGTTTTTTGAGGGGTGAATGCGTTTAAAAGACCAATGATCTGGTAATAAAAAGAAATCATTATGTTAGAATAAATTATAACATGTATAATTAATGCCTTATTAATATAAGTTAATACACGTTAAAGAGATAATTTAAATATAAAACACTTAGAGCAACAATCAAAGACTAGGAGCAACAATTATGTTGACGCTAATAATATTGCTTCGAATGTCCTTGAGCAGCTGCATTTCTCGCAGTCTATTGTCCTTCCTGGGGGCCTCGCTAATGTTTTTTTTCCCCTATACAGACCTACCTTTAAAGAGAACAAGTAAAAAGATCTTCTAACCTATTTTAGGCAGGCCGCAAATTCGTAGATGATCGCATGAGACATGTATCGAGACACAAGCAGAAGATCTTGCGAGATTCACATGAGGCCAAATGACGTCACAAATATCTTAACTACGTCAAAAAATGGGCGGAGCGCGAGACAAATCTGGATATCGAGCTGGTTTGAAATATCTGGCAACTTTCCGCGAGACATCGCTAATTTCAATTTCTGCAGGAAAAATATACCACGTTGATATCGAGAGTACTAGTTATTACAAGTTTAAATTTGAAGAGGAGGAGTTAATTAAAAATCTTTATAGAGGTAATAATATTTTTTTTAATATTGCAATCGGAAATGGAACCGGAATGTAAACAATGAGAATGTAAACAAATTCTCATTGCTTCAAAATATCCATGACGTCAGATTACAACGTCATAACTACGTCACATTAAGACCTCCAGACGGGGTTTGTATACCATAAGACGGTGTCTCAATCGGATGGTCTACCGAGTTTGCGGCCTGCCTAAGACAACTGAATCTTGATAAAATTAGTTACATTTCAGGGGACGCAGCTCAGATTACAGACAGTAGTAAAAATGATAATGGCTGTACTGGCTGTGGTGTTTACATCAAATTCCGGAATCGGGTGATGAGGATCCAGAGGAAGAATCAGGACTACTGTCCAGTGTTCCGTTCTGAGTTTATCGCCCTCAATGAGTGCCTAGAACTGCTCAAGTCAGCATCTGGCCTAAATGAAGTTTGGATCCTGTCTGACAATAAACACCTTACTTAACATCCGAAAAACTGAGGGATTTTGTGAGTGTAAATATCCTGAAAAACATCAAAAGTCCCTCCCTTTTTCCCTCGATCCACCTCCAGTGGGTATCTCGCACGTGAGTATCGAGGGTGATGAATCTATGGATACCTTAGCAAAAATGGGCGCTGTTGATCCTGCATTGTCTTCAGCTCCGTTTACTCAATCGGAACTTTTCTATATCACTAAGAGCAGAAATCAAATCCCTAGGATAGTCCCACCTTCCCACTACTGGTATCTAGTTGTTGGCCAGGATGCTTTTTGACTCTTGCTCTTTGAATATTTGACCCGCTTTTTCAGTAGGAACCTTCATTTTATGACTATCTCTGAGGCTTCTAACGATGTCATCTTCTTCATCTTACGATGGTCTACTGCAATTGTGGAATTGAAAAGGCTTCTCTTGTCTATATTTTATCGTGTCTGTACTTCTGATAACCTATTGCTGATTTTGGACCATTGAGGATGAACAAATTCATGGACTTTTGTCTTATATTTTATGGTGCACATCATGAAATGTAAGACAAAGTATCTATTAATCATCTTTCTTTATCTTATTCTCTGAGCAAATTTTTATCTCAATAAACTTAATGTAGTTAGAACAAATTCATGGACTTTTGTCTTATATTTGATGATGCACATCATCAAATGTAAGACAAAGTATCCATTAATCACCTTGTTTTATCTTTGTCTCTCACCAAATTTTTATCTTAATAAACTTAATGTAGTTAGTGCTCATTTTTATCATTCAATTTCATAAAAAATATTTCTAAAGAAATTCTTTTAACATTAGTTTTTATTTACGTGATTTACTTTCTATCATAAGCAGTTTTATACTCGGGTATTACCATTTTTTTACTAAAATGTTTGCTTACTGAAAATCTGAGCAAAAAATTGTTCCTCGTATCTAAAATATATATATACTGTATATCAAATAAAGAGGGATAACTTTGTACCCGTGTTCCCACCCTTGCTAACTTACAAAATTCTGCCGCCAGAGTGCAGCACGTTTATAGGCTTTCCTGGGAGAAGAACGCGCTCTTAAAGTTTCTACCTCATTTTGAAAAATGTTTATCTTACAACATTAGCCCTTTTTTTTTTACCCCCAAAGCTCTTTTTCTTTTTATTTTTCCGTGTTCAAACTAAAGAGGTAAGGGGGAAAGTAAAATAAAATAAATTTCCGCTCGTAAAAAGCATTTATGTTTCCCAGTATTCCATTTACGAAGGAGAAGATATTGCCTTGGGATTGTTTTCTAAAAAGCGAAAAAATAAATTGTGACGAGTAAAATTAGGATTTTTTTCTAACATGATATAGGATATATGCTTTTAAATTTAGTTGACTAGCTTGTTAAACGGAGAGAAAAGTATGGAAGTGTAGAGAGGAATATTAATTAAAATTAATACTCAATTTTAATTAACATTTAATGGCTATGTCGTTAGGATTGCGGTTCTTTTTATGAAGATAAATGTGGTCTTAAAGAAACATCTTAAAATTTATTAAACAGGATAAATTGTTGAGGGTACCTAATTTATACATCATAATTAGTGGCTGTACAATATGACACAATTTTATTCAAAATTAAATAAGATTAATAAAGAACTTAATGAAGCTTTTTCTTCTAGTAGATGAATATTTTTAGAATAATATATTGTGTTTGGTTTGAGAAATGAAAGGGTATTGTTTTATATTGTTTCAAAAATGTTTTTGTCTATTAATATAAAAAAATCAAAAAGACGAAAATTTACGGCTCTTTTATCCATCTTTGTGTTGACTATTTGTTGTTGCGTTACAATTCAAATATACATTGGAACATTACTTTTAGTTTTCGAACATGATGCTATCGCCATTTATCGGACACATGAAACACTATTACTATATTATTTGAGAAATTAAATATATTTTATAATGTGTCTTCTAGCTTTCCACTTCATCATAACAAATGTTTCTCCAAAGAAATGCAGAAATGTGAAGCTTTAATAATCGTAACCTGTTCTAAGTTCAAAATATTTATCTCCTTATTTTAGAATGTTATATACTAGATAGCTTCAAAGATTAGTTTTCACAAAAAAATTCCTATAATTTAACCAAAGAAATATTTAATATCTTTTAAAAGTGTGTTATGATCAGTTGAGATTAATATTGGTGTTCTAATAAGTCATAAATACAAATAGTAAAACGACTAACAACAAATAAATAAAAGAGATTTTTTTCTTCGTGCTCATCAAAATAAATTTTATACAAGGCATTTTATATGCAGCAAAAACTAGTTTTATTTTCTTAAACTTATCATTTAATGAATTATTTAACTAAAACACAATTTGTTTGGCATTTGTTTCAAAAAATTTTCCGCAGTAATTCACAATTTTTTTTCCACAGCACAAATTTCATTAACTTTTAATGTGTGATAGCATTTGAATCTAATGAAAACTTGATTCGTTCAAGTTTGATTCGATGGAACAATTTGATAAAGGCACATAGTTTATGATTAATACTTTGTTAAGAAACAATTTATAAATATGATATGGTTTCATAAAAGATTAAATTATCAGAAAATAATTATATAACTGTTGAAGCCATATTCTCCATAAACTTTTACCGGTACTTACTTACTATAACGACTACTTTGGCGATAAAAATTTCCATCGGCGATATTAGGACGATTTAAATAACATTTGCATGTTTTATTATTTAACTAGCTCTTTATTTTAACAACCTCTATAAACTATGTTAGCGCTTTGGTTTTCTCAGAAAGTCTTCATATTATTTTTTCCGGTTTCCTGTTTTATATATATATATATATATATATATAATTTATGCATTGGAGAAATATATCAAAATACACAAATAGTATATTTTGATATATACTATTGCTTACTACTAGCATTTACTGTAGGAGGTGTGTAGAATATATTTCAACCTATATTTTACACTATTCACCCATTAGTTATTGGGCATTTTAGATATGAAAGGAAAACTATGTTCATTCATTGTTATTTGAAAGTTGGGCCTAGATGAATGCCAATTACAGAAACAATCCGCCAGGACAGGTTTTCTTAAACTTTTTAGTGTGGGAACGCCATTATATATTTACGGAAATTTTATATTACTTATTAATGAATTTAACTTGTACTAATAATACAATACTTTTAGGTCATTAAGTTGTAAGAGAGGCCGTGGTGGCCTGGTTGGTTAGGGCGTTGTTCTCGTTATCAAAAGGAGGTGAGCTCGAATCCCGGCTTAGCCGAAGATCAGTCGTGTTCACTAAAGGCGACTGGAGCACGTAATATCTGTCGGGTCGCACTGTCCTCCATGTTCCCATTCCAAATTAATATCTCTGGGGGTATTTGGAGCCAGGCTATAGGTCTTCTCTGGTTTCAATCTCTAAATTCGAAGATTCAGATGATGCTCCATCTATGAGCCAAAAGTCGTACTTCCATCTTCATATGAGGGTGCTCTATTCAAAAATGGAAGACGCTCTCCCTCTGATTTCATTCACCTTGTCTCTTGGCGGACAGGCTTGGGGTTGCCAAGTGTCATTAGAAACAACAACAGATGTAAGATAAAGAACAACGTGAAAATTTTAAACAATACGTTTAATTAATTTTAAAAATACAATACGATGATAAATTTAATTATTTGAGTCAATTCAAACATTACATGCAAGGATTATATATTTATGAAAAGCGAATGCCTGTTTGTTTTTTTTAATCTTTGCAAATCAAGTCTACAAATCTTTGCGAAAAAGAAGACACCACAGGATGACACAATTCTTCAACATCCTATGAATTTGCTTGACAAAATATATTATGTGGTAAAACATAGAAATTTTGTCTCATAAACACACATTGTAGACAAAGCCAAAAGAAAGTTTATAGCAATTTCAAAAACAGTTGAAAATTATTTTACTAATAATAATCAAAGAAGCTTCGAAATTTTGGTTATCCCTATTGCATAACTACAGTTTAAGAAACTCTGCACCAGGACATATTCACAAGGTCTTGTACAGTGAAGATAGATATTCCTTTCCTTTGGGGTTATACTTATAATTTCGTAAAGAGTTCTCATTCCTTTACTTATGCACAAATTCGTTCCATAGGTTCTAGATCTAGATAGTATATTCCAGAAGGCTTTACACACGTTATTGGTATTGTCGTCTTAGAAGAAACAAAGATATATTTTATAAAACTATTGCAACATAAAAGCGAATGGATATCCGGAACGAAAAAAATTATTATTCGATGTTGAGTCTAAATGGTATTGTAACCAAAGGTTACAGAGCACACCAGGAGAAACTTTTCCAAAGAATAGCGTTATTTATCAAGAGTTTTAATGTTGACACAAAAAAAATCCTACAGGAAGTATATTTCGGGAAAACCTAGAATGTACATTCAGAACTGCATTGCATAAAAATTGACAGTTTTTGTTTGCAGTGTTCTACGGTTATATGTTGTCAGTTTTTGTATCAAGTGACCCAAATAGATCAGTAGATCTAAATCTTGTGTGCGCTATCTTCTATAATAATCATACAGATGGCATTATTATATTTCTTATGAATGATATTCATTGAAACAGCAGTTCTGGATTCTTATTGAAAATCCTCATGGAAGTTCAGTAATCAGTTCTCTTCTTCTAGATTGTTCTAGACAACATTTTCAGTATTGAACATCTGATTTAAAAAGTCAGCATAATCAATCTCCATTGCGATAATCACCACTTTTTATGATACTATTTGTCATTTTCAATCCCTGGAAATGTCAAACGAATATCTCTTGTTCTTATAATAATCAACAATCCAACTCTTCTTTAAAATCTGGTAAGTCCACAATTTGCGCCATGATGAGTACGAAAATTATTTACATTGTTCTCGACACCATATATAACAGTGATAGATGAAATACGCAGAAAGACTGCAGAGAAGCTCATTTGCTTGGTTGTTTAAATATTTGTTTATAGATAGTACATATGTTACCATTAAAGTTCAGAAATTCTGAAGATTTTTTTACGTAATGTGTATATTAACTTGAGTGATCCGTAAAAGTGTCGAAAATTGTTTCGTTTTTCACATTGTTTAGGTAAACTGCATATTACCTAGTAAGCTCTCGTTGAAGTGAAAACAAGAAGTTGAGAAACTGTAACGCTTCTGTACATTTGAATTAATATGTCTTTAAATTTTGATGTTTAAAAATCAAGTTCAAAATCAATTAAAATAAATACAAGGAATCAGAAATCTTAAAATATTATTAAAATAAAAGATTAACACTATTAAATTTATTTCTGGATATCTAGAAAACAGGTTAATGTTATTATTATTAAATAATCATTAAACTAGCTGATGAACTTTTAAACAATTAAATAATGTGAATTTGAACGATACGGAAGTCGTTAAAGGGCACATTAATCCAAGTATAATCTTCCTTCTGTACTTTAATATAGCAAATCAAAAAATCTAGAAATTAACAAGGTAGTGTGTATACTAATGTTTTTTGAGCTGTAGTGGTAAAATATATATTCATTCCGTTTCATTATTTAACCTTTCACTATCTATTTCTGGTACGTAAATAAGAGTGTAATAAATTCTGTGCAGAAGCATCTTGATAAAAAAAAAGGAAATACAACATGAGAGTTTAAATAATTATGCATAAGTTCAGAGAAAAACTTCAAAAATTAGATGCATAAGTAAGCTATTATAATTTTCATAGATGTAACTACATTTACGGTATTACATATCAAATAACTGATTGTTTCTTTCAATGATGAAATTTTCGACATTTTTTAAAAGTAATATAAAATTGTGGAAATTAACTTGTTTCTCTCTCTAAGTTTTAAACTATTTATTTATTACTTTATTTAAGTCATTTTATTGCAGTGTTGCAAAATATAATATCGATGAAAGCTTCTAAGAATTAATGATCTCTGGGTTAATAAATAATTATTTAATTGAAATTAGTCAGTAAGGCACACCATTTTATTAAAATCAAACATCATGTTGTCAGGTGTTAATATAGATAAGAGAAAGAAAAACAGAAAAGAGAGCTTTATCTTTCGGAAAAGAGAGTTTAGTTAGACACTTATTATAACACTTTAACATCTACGTTTATTTAAATGCAATATTTGATGCATAATACTTTGATTTACGGAGAGTTATTTGCGTAGATTTAATTTCGGAGTAGTTGAAGCCTGATTTAAGCCCTGATGATTTTGTATGATTAAATTGCTCATGACGGTGAAAACTTCTTTTAAAAAAGTCAAATACCAAACAAGTTCTTAAACTTTGATAAAAACAAGAAATTCATAAATTAGATTAAAAAAGCAACTAATATATACTGAGACTAAAATAAATTTCTATTCATATAAAAATTTAATTACTTTTTCAATGAAAAATTTCTGTCAAAACTTTTATGCTCTTGATTTTTTTATGAGTATGGAATTTAATTTCTAGGCTTTAAAATATTTATAATCATCTGTGAAAAATAGTGTATCAAATAAATTAAAAATTTTTTTACACACCTTTAATCAAAGAATTATTTAATATTATTCAAATTTAAAAAGAAAATGAAACACACATATAAAAGTATATAATTATGAGAGTATGCAATAAAAATATTAAATAATCTTCCTGCTATTACTTAATTATATAATATTTAATTACCTTTTACTTAAATTTCTTAAGACTTCAGTTTTTTTGTTTAATTATATAATAATTAATTAGCTTTCATTTAATTTTTTCTAACAGAGATTAAAATTAATCCTTTATAAAAAAATTTCAGCTTAGAAATATAAAAAGAAATTATTTTCAAAATAAATGTTCTTTTATTAAGCTAAGTTTATATTTTTAATCAATAGATTTTTTGCTAAAATTATTATGAAAATCTAATTTGAGTGTCTAATTAAACAATATGGAAAATTATATACTTTTATGGTTATTTTAAATAGTTTTTTAATACAATTTAAAGAGAAAATTATCACCACGTCTATTATTCGTAAATTTTGCTTCTTCTTATATCTATTATATGAAGATATGTTAGATATAAAAAGTTAATATATCTTTATATTTAACAAATTAATTATTAAGTTCTTATGCAATTAACTAAACTAAGGTGAGTTTTATGGTACGTTTTCAAACCAGAACAATAAGTCACTGAATGTTAAAAAGGAAACTCTTTAGATTTGCTGTTCAGTTTTACAAAACTTATATTTTCTCTTGATGAAAAGAATATTGGAATGTTGTTTGCACCAATTATTTTTACCCCCTTCTAAAGTATAAGGAATAGAAAAAGAAAGTTACAAAGTTTCTTTAAAATAAGATTATGCAAAAGTTAGGAAACAACTTTTGGTGTAGGGTCTTGCTCACTAGCTCTTATTTTCTTACATCATTTGATTTAATCAAATTAGAATTTTGTGTTCTTTCTCAGCTAAAAATCTAAACTTCCGCTTAAGTACATCCTTCACTTTATCCTTTTAAAATTTTTAGATTCACTAATCGTGTGTTGCATACTTACATTTTTATGGTTGACGAGCTTCATGAGCTTGAATTCCCTGTATGCTCTTTTTGCGTGTGTCACATTCTGGAAGGGTCTACTCAATTTCTTGATAGCCACATTTTGCCGGGTCACAGTGTCGTATGCAGCACTGGAAAGACAAAAAAATTATTACATTACAAATTAAAATAATTGTCCAATGTTTTAACATAAAATTACAAGGATAATCTTAATTTTAAAGGTTACATGTTTAAGAATGGGAAAAAAACCCCACACAAGAGATTGAGCGAATGAAGTCTGAAAGAGCGTCTTTCGTTTTTGAACAGAGCAGGCTCCCTACGAGGGTGGATGTACGACTTGGCTCATATATGGCAGCCCCATCAGGGTCTTCCAATTTAGAGATAGGAAACCAGCGAAGATGCAAGGCCTGGCTCCTAACACTCCCAGAGGTATTAATTTGGAATGAGAACATATAGGACACTGCGACAACGACATATTTTACGTGCCACAGTCGCCTTTAGTGAACACGACGGATCTTCCGATAATCCGGGATTCGAACTTACTACCCTCTGGTGATGCGAATGACGCCTTTACCCAACCAGTCTACCACGAATTTTTTTAAGTTTTAATTCTACTGACTCTAAATTAAATGGAACTAAGAGCTAAAAAATGCCTAAATTCTATATGAAATTCCTCTGTTTAAGACTGAGAAGATGAAAAATTATCTATAATGAAAGTTAGGCCGATAAAAATAGTTAAGCCGATAACGAACGTCAAAAAAATATTCATTAGTTAAAGCACAGCACAAGAGAGAAAAATAAAATATGCAAATCAACGTTTATTACCTCTAAAAAATAGTAAAAAAGATATTAATGCAGCAATTGTAAATTTGTAAAATCTTTTTTATCTAGCATCAATTCATAAAGTCATTGTTCATTATTTTTTTTTAAGTGACTTGAAAATTTTACAACTTGATCTTCTAGAGCCTTTAATTTGACTATTATATGGATGCTTAAATCCCTGAAAACACAGAAAAGTATAGCGGAAAGACAACTGGTCCTAAATTACAATGATTTCCATCCATCAGCTTTAATTGAACAGGTAGAGCCCAGCTCTGTTCTAGGTACAGTGAAGTATTCTGGTGCTTACGCACAAATACCACTAATTCTTGCGTTTAGAAACATATTATTTGGTGAAGGAAACACATACTATTTAATCGAAGACTCGATCTGCCACTGATCTTATTTTACAAAGGACTACTTTCAACATACTTTGTCGTTTATTATGTGTGGACATTCTACTCCATGGTACCTGTTATTTATCCCACATCATACACTTGGCATAGGAACTCCCAAAGACAATATTGCAGTTTCGGAGCTATTTAGGGCCGCGGTGGCATTAAGGCGTCGTTCTCGTTATCGGAAGGTAGTGAGTTCAAATCCCGGCTTATCCGAAGATCCGCCGTGTTCACTAATGGTGACTGGGGTACGTAAAATATGTCGATTAGCAATGTCCTCCATGTTCCCATTCCAAATTAACACCATTGGAGGTGTTAGGAGCCAGGACTTGGGTCTTCTCTGGCTTCAATCTCTAAATTTGAAGTCCCAGGTGGGGTGCTACCATTTATGAGCCAAACTCGTACTTCAACCCTCGTATGGTGGGTGCTCTGTTCAAAAACGTAAGACGCTCTTTCTGACTTCATTCGCCCAGCCCCTGGTGGGCGGGTTTCGCAAATTGTCATTTGTAACAAAACAAGAGCTATTCATTTCGAGTCCTTGGAGCCTCGTAATCTGACTTCTGTCCAAGGTTATTGGATTTAATCTGTCTTTTGTCAAGGTATTTTCTTTGAAATATACACGTAATCACATAAATAATGCTTGACTGTCTTTGAAATATAATATTAGTTTGAGGAAAAAGTTATCCATTATTTTTTCGGTAGACGTCTCTAGTGATCGCTATCTCGTGAGGTATCTATCAAACAATTTCAAATTTATGCTCATTGGCAAGGTGACATTTGACACTAAAATATCCTCTTGCAGTTTTTTGTTTGATTAATTCAGTTATGAGTACAAGGTTTTAAAAATATAAGACAACAAACAGAAGATTCGATACATTTTAGTTTTTCTTTTATAATGTCGAAAATGCTAACCAGGTGGCTAAAATTGTGAAAGGTGTTTATCGTCCTATATATGAGTGTAACAACCAGTTACGCACAATTTTGGTTTCGTCGATTCCGTTTGGGTATTTGGATGCTAAAGATGCACCTCGCATGGATACAACATCGTCGAGAATGTTTATAAAATATCAAAAATTATCAAACTTGACAGCATGTCAGCAGGCGTAGCTTCGCACAAGACCTAAAAATCTACATGAAAACTGTTTTAAATATTTTTACAAAGCGAATCTGAAAGAAGTTACAAAAAGTTCACGTAAAAATAATGGATTTCTTTTTCCCCAAACTAATATTTTTGCATGCATTAACTTGGTTGTCATATATATATATATATATATATATATATATATATATATATATACTACTGGCCAATAAAATTGCTACACCAGGAAGAAATGCAGATAACAAAATGGTATTTATTGGACAAATATATTATACTAGAAATAACAAGTGATTAAATTTTCAAAAAATTTGGCTGGATAGATCCTGAGAAATCAGTACCCAGAACAACCACCTCTGGCAGTAATAACAGCAGATTGGATTGCAGCAGATTAATATAGCAGATTGGATTGAGTCAAACAGAGATTGGATTGCATGTACAAGTACAGATGCCCATGCAGCTCCAACACGATGCCACAGTTCATCAATCGTAGTCACTGGCGTTTGGTGACGAGCCAGTCGCTCGGCAACCATTGACCAGACGTTTTCTATTGGTGAAAGATCTGGAGAACGTGCTGGCCAGGGCAACAGCCGAACTTGTTCCGTATCAAGGAAGGTCCGTACAATACCGACAACATGCAGTCGGGCATTATCCTGCTGAAACGTAGGGTTTCGCAGGGCTCGAATAAATGGTAGAGCCACGGGTCGTAACACACAAGAAATGTAACGTGCACTGTTCAAAGCACCGTCAATGCGAACAAGAGGTGACCGAGACGTGTATCCAATGGCACCCCATATCATCACGCCAGGTGATGGGCCAGTATGACGATGATAAATGCACGCTGCCAGTGTGCGTTCACCACGATGCCGCCAAACACGGATGCGACCATCATGATGCTGTACACAGAGCCTGGATTCATCTGAAAAGATGACGTCTCGTCATTCGTGCACCCAGGTTCGTCGTTGATCACACCATTGAAGGCGCTCTTGTCTATGACGCAGCGTCAAGGGAAGCCGCAGTCATGGTCTCCGAGCTGAGAGTCCATGCTTCTGCAAACGTCTTCGAACTGTTCGTGCAGACACTTGTTGTCTACCAAACGATCCCGTTTCTTGACTCACGGCTCGTGACGTGGTTGCACGATCGACTACGGCCATGCGGATAATATGCCTGTCTTCTCGGCTGCTAGTGATAGGTGGCCGTTGAGATCCCGCATGGCATTCCATATTACCGTCCTGAACCCATCGATTCCATATTCTGCTAACAGTCATTATATCTCGACCGACGCGAGCAGCAATACTGCGATAAGATAAACCGCAATTCCGGTACGCTACAATTCGACCTTTATCAAAGTCAGAAACGTGCTAGTACGCATTTCTCCTTCTTACACGAGGCATTACAACAACTTTTCACCTGGCAACAACGTTCAAATGCAATTTGTGTATGGGGAACCGGCTGAACAATTTCCTCATTTAAACACAATGTAGGTGTCGCTACTGGCGCCTGCTTTGTCTGAATGCGCTGAAAAACTAATCATTTGCATTTCACAGCACCTTCTTCCTTTCGTATAAATTTCACGTCTATAGCATGTCGCCTTCTTGGTGTAGCAATTTTAATGGCCAGTAGTATATATATATATATATATATATCATGTCATCTATGTGAGTTGAATGTTAAATTATGGTTGTGGTTTTTGACATTACAATGTAAATAAAAATTTTTTAAAAAAAATTCTTTTTATTTTATCGACAACGATTAATTAGATTTCTAATAAATTGAAAAGTGAAGTATAAAATATAGTGTTCGCCCATTTTTCATAAATGATATAACAACAATCAACCT
>JAPDSC010041269.1:0-26938 GCA_026290005.1 Latrodectus geometricus
TGAAAAATGTTTAAAAATGTAATAATTTGTATTAACTATTATAGATAAAAAAACTCTTTTTAATTTTCTTTCTTTTTAATTTTTGTTTATTATGCAAAATTCAAATATTTGTTTAATGTAAAACAAATGTACAAAAAACTAAAGTATATAATGTGTTCAATTATTTAACTTATATTTCCAGAAAATATTTATTTATTTATATTTCTCCTATTATTCTTTGTATGTTTTAATTTTATTTGATATAACGGAATAATTACATTTTGTTTCAGCCAAAGTTAAGGCGACCATTAAAAGTACTTATGAATATAATGCAATTTAGATCATTCAGAAAAATTCACAGCACAGTTTATAGTCGAATACAATTTAAAAATTATTCACTAACACACATTCGTATTTACACAAATAACATTCATTATTTATTTAAAATAAACTACCTTCTATGATTAATTTATTTCGGTTATTGAGGTTTGCTGCTAATATTTACAAACTTGAAAATATAACTCAATATTGAGCTGCTAATAATTGCAAAGGTTGAATTATATATTTTCCTTTGTGGAAAAAAATCTATAAATTGTTTTATGAGAAAAAGCGTTAGTTGTAATGACACATTAAAATTTTAAATTGACATTAAAGTTTTGTATTCATATAATTGGATCACTATTTTATTAAACTCCGTCAAAGCAAATTTTCTAAATTTCCCTTTTTAAGTCTGACTCACTATTTTAGACAATATATTAACAGTTTAAATTCAATAGAGATTTATTAATATTGAATAATATGTTGTTTAAAAAAGTTTTGATATCTGTTCATTATTCACAGCTGCTGACACAGATAGCGTTCAATGCCAGGAAGTGTATGAATATGACGCCTCCATTGTAGGGACAGTGTCAAGTCCTTTATATGGAATAAAGCCTTATCCTGATGACGTAACTTGCGAATACAAAATAAAAGCTCCAATAGGATACGTAAGAAAAAAAACATTTGAATTCACTACTGCACTACTTTACTAATTATTTAATTATTTTCCTTATTTTTATGATGAATTTTAAAATAATATTTAAATTTAAAATAGTAAAATTACTAAAAAATATTTTTAAACAACTTAGATTACAAAAAATATTTAAAATAAAATCATTTTCTCTTTCTTAAAAATTTTGATTTTTTAACTGCTAAAAAGAAGTTTTAATAGCATTATATCAGTGACTTATTTATGACTCAGAGTCAATAAAAGCATTTAAAGTTAATTACAATTTATTTGATACCAATGAAAATGTTGTAAGCGACTTATGATTTTTTCTTTACTCATTCTGCTTTAAATTTATCTCCCTTAGAGAATAAAGCTCACTTTTCTTGATTTCGACATCGATCCTTCTGACACATTGTTCATTTTCGGAAAGGATAAATTGAGTGTTTTGGGTGTGATTACTGGATATGCCATACCAAGACCTTTACTGTCCCACCAGGGGGATAACGAAGTTACTTTACTTTTTGCTTCCGATTACATGGTCTCTGGGAGAGGATTTAAAGTACTATATGAATCATCTCCGTTCTTCAGTAAGAATTTCCGTTTCGATTCAGTTAAAAACTATATATTACACAAAGTATAGTTAATTAGTCGTTCTTAACAAAAAACAGTTCATTGTATTGTGCATTGTACCACATTGTCTATTTATGTTGTTGTTACTTATCTCAGATGGTCTGACACGGTCAGACCAGGTCCATAAATCCGTTGACGTGTATAAAGGAACAAGGGGGAGATAAGAGTAAATTTCCTCTCCCAAAGAATGCTCAAACAACTTAAAATATGACTTAACAAAAAAACAGTTCATTTTAAAGTGAATTGTACTATGCTGTCAATTTATTCGTAAGAAAAGCTTTCAATTTTGAATTTAACCCCTTAAAGAGTTTTTTCGAAAAAACTTCCAAAAATTATCCCTATGCCATCTATGTTATAAGTTTAATTATATGAAGTTCCCTTTGTTATAAAGAGTTTTGTAATCATTTTCAAGCAGGCTACTGCTTTATTTCATCTATAATGATTTTGGTAAATTTTAAAGAAAAATGATATAAATCTCATTTATCTTGTGATCTCAATATTTATCCATTTAATATCAAATGAATCTTCTATGTCTACAAATTAGCTACATATGAGGTTTGTCGCACCATGTTATTTGTAAATGGGTTAAGTGTAGTTATAGACGTCGCCGTATCCTAGTTGGTTAGGTTGTCATTCTCGCTATCGCAAAGCTGTGGGTTCGATTCCCCACCGTTTTAAGACTGTCGTGTTCACTGATGGCAACTGGGACACGTAAAATATGACATGGTAGCAATATTTTCCCTATTTCCGTTACAAATTAATATTTCTGAGGACGGCAGAAGCCAAGGCTTGGGTCTTCTCTGTCTTCCTATCTCTAAATTCGAATACCCAAAAGTTGCTGCCATCTATGAGCCAAGTCGGCTTCCACTCTAATGAGAGGGTGCTCTGTTCAAAAACGGAAGCCGCTCTTTCTGATTTCATTCGATCACTCTCAAACTAGGCGAATAATGGACTTGGCTTCATCAAGTGTCATAAGTAACAATACAACATTTCTAAAAGAAAAAAAATTGAACGCAATAATAAATCTGTAAAAATAAATCCCCACATGAATCCGTACTTTCTTCAATTTTTATATTTTCTTTTCAGTACTTAATTCATCTGAATTCATCAAAAGAAATATCAAAAGCCTCATGTTTAATTTATAGTGAATACAGTGACGAAAATACATTTTTATTAAATCAACAGTAAAAATTCTAAATTTATCAACCGTTTTGCTTTAATGAATTCAATTTTCTTTCTATATACACCTTAAATCCTTTGCTTTAACTATTACGTTACGGGACGAAGTTTACAAAGCATATTTAGTTCCTTTATCTTTTATTAAAGGCTGGTCATTACCATGCCACTGATAATGGGATACGTTTAGACATATTTTTTTATTTTAAGTTGTTGGTAGGGTTTTTTTAATCTACAAAACTGTAATATATTCTCTCACATTTTTAAAAATAAAAATAGTATAAAAGATAGAATCATATAAACTTTCGAAATCATCTGGGAATATCACTGTAAATATGTTGAAAAATAGTAATATCCTTATTTTTTAAAAATAACTTTATACTATATCTTTACAAAAGTAATTAATATGAATAATATTTCATTTTATTTTCTATTTGAATTTTGAAAGGAATATAAAAATTATAAATCTATTTTAAAATTCGAGGCAAAACGTAATTAAAATGTTAAAATTATTTCCAGTTTTCATATCAAGAATTCATAAAAATATAAATACTTTAAGAAATTTGTACTTATGCATTGGCAAAGAAGTCATCTTTGATACCTTAATAATCGCAATAAATATTTGAATTAAATAATAGGAGTCAACACTTTTCGTCTTTAAGTATAAAGTTTTATCGTTTGCAACTCTAATATTACATATTTCAAATCCTCAAGTGATAAAAATCATTTAAATTGAAAATTTTAAGAAAATTTAGAAAAATCTATGTCAAATGCAAGAAGCTGAAATAAAGTCCAGTTTAATTTATAAAGTTATTTAAATTTTTATGACAATATTATCATCTTCTATAACAATATTATCATATTCTATATTCTTATCAGAATCTATTTGTGAAGACGGAAAAGTAGAATGCACGAACAGAAACTGTTTTGCAAAATCTCAAAGGTGCGATGGAGTTGATGACTGTGGAGATGGTACAGACGAAGAAAATTGCGGTAAGATAGAAATAGATTGAGATAATATAAGCTTTTTCTTTTGATAATTGATTAAAAGATTTTATGAATTAGACTTCATATTCAAGAACATTTTATCGGAAACAAGCTAAGCAAAATTTCATAAATTCTGGATAATGGAAATGGGATAAAAACAATTTCAAATGCAAAATATGCAAATTCATCAATCACTTAAAATGACTCATAAGAGTGGTACACATTTTCTAAATTTTAATATAATGTGCTTTCAATATTTATCATTATCTTTTCTCTCTTCGCTAGAAATATCTTTGTTTAAATTTGATTTCTTAATCAGTAAGTTATGTGTTCTATAATATCTGTAGTGAAAAAAAAAAAACAATTTTGTTTGGACATCTAAATATGATACAAATAAATAATCTAATTCTGAATTTTTCTTATATTTTCGCTAATATATCTATATTGAATAATTCCATACATTTATCTATCGAATATCTTGCTTTTATCAAATATCTTGTCTTTATCAAATATCTTGCCTTTGTTCAAAGACTAGAGAAACTGTAATTTTATTCCAATTTTTATTATTTACAAAATGCATTTTTATGGATTATTTAAGCATTTAAAATAGGACGCACTTTAACTGAGACTAATTAAATAAAAATTAATGAGTTTAATATATTTCATATTAAATTTATGCATTTTCGTAAATAGAATTAAATTTAATTATATTTCAATGTCATAAGAATCCATTCAATTCTCATAAAGAGTACAAATCTCAATAATGTCTTATAAAATATTATCAAAAATAATTAATAAAGACAGTATACGTAGTGTTTAAAGAGTATAGAAAGTTATTTAAATAAAAAATATCGCTAAGTTTTGGGACTTCTTATCAACTCAATTTTACTGACAACTGTTATTTTCTCTTTATGTGTGAGTGTGTGTGTTACTTGAAAATTAAATTTTTCTCTAAATAAGATCAATTTACATTAATTGAAAAAAATATAAAGCATTGAAATAAAATTAGCAAAAGTAAAAGAATATGGTACTAAAAGTGCCATATTGCTCTTTATTATGGTAAGTTTTTTGGAATCCATAAGGCTCCTTACTAAAATCATGCGTGCAGTCATTGAACAAAGGAAATAATTACTAGTGTTTTAATTTAAAAGTTTGAATTATTTCATATTTAACATTAAATAGAATTCGATATGAGATAATTTTTCTAAAATATGTTTTCAAATATGCCGCCCAACCTGTCTAATGGTTAGCGTAACTGACTACGGAAGGGGAGGACCTGGGTTCGAATTCCGGCTCGGGCATGGATATACTTTCTCTTTCTCATTGTTTCTTGTCCTTTCCTCAGATGATGGATGAATGTGGCCCACCCTATAAACGGGCTTGTGATGGTGTGGCGTAGGCGATGCTACTCGTACCTCCTTGACTTGGTTCTCAGGTGCCCACCGAGTAACGATAAAATGAGTAGCAGTTTCCGGCCTTGTTGCAGCAAATGGGCTAATGTACTTACTTGCTCAAAGGTGCCTTCCATTATGAATGAAAAAAAAATGTTTTCAAATATGAAAATATATCAAGGATTAGTTGGAATTGGATATATCTGTGAAAATATCGTGCAGAAGCTACTGGCTACCTTTGAATTCTTTGGTGCGACTTAATGACTGCTTTTAAAAAATTGAGAATTAAATTGATAATTATTTATGTAGGACGTCCTGTTATTACCGAACCAAAAGAATGTGGTATCCAAGACATTAAGCCTCACACCGTCTATGATGGAATTGATCGAATGGTGGGTGGAGAATCTGCAACTCCAAACAGTTGGCCATGGCAAGTTTCCTTACAGGACAGGATAAGTGAACCCAACAGTCACTTTTGTGGTGGAGTACTCATTAATGAGCAATGGGTGGTTACAGCTGCTCACTGTGTTCAAGAGTAAGTTTCATAAACTTGTAAACTAATTATGCTAAAAAGAATTCTAATGATTGAAAATGAATAATGTATATAAAAATATTTGAATATATTTAAATACATTGAAATCCATTCATCAAAATTAATTCAGATGAAAATTAATTCATCTGTGTAAACTTTTCAGCTTTTCCAAAAAAGGAGAGATTAAAATTCACCTGGGAGCACACGGCAAATACAACACAACTCAGTATGAATTAATTCGTTATAGTGATCGAGTTATTTCGTATCCAGATTTAGAACTAGATAAGGTAAATATTTCCCGTAATCATTATAACCATTCTGTTTAACTAATTGAAATCGGTTTAGGATTAAATTTGATAATCATTAACAGATATTATGATTGTTAGCTTTTCTTTCATATTTTTCAGATAGTAAGATTATAAAATAATAACTCTAAATAAAATTTCTATCAAATGGCACTTAGAGAAATATTTACCTATAAAATTATGAACTACAGATATTTACTTAATTGTTATACAAAATATTTATTTTTCATGAATATTTTTCAAATGAACCACTTAATAATGGTAATACAAACACATAAGTTATTTAGTCATTATTCAATATATATAGAATTCATTAGTGAATTAAAATTTTATTGTAACAAAATGCCATAGTAATTTATTAACAAACGTACTTTACCTTTTAATTTATTTTCATTTCTTGGGATTATATTTTTACTGAAATATTTTGAATAAAATAAAAGTCCGTTTTGCAAACAACAGTTAGCAATAGAATATATGGGTGAAAATGTGCTTTAGGTCCCCTGCTTGGCACGTTTTCAAAATCGCCGATACCATGACGAAAATTCTACTTCTATTTCAAAGGGAAACTTATTAGCGATCAATGAAAACTCTAAAACAAAAGAGTAATTAATGAGCATGCGTGAAAAAGCGCTTCAAATTCGCGAGTTGGCGAAGTAGGGGATTTAAAGCGCAATTTAACCGAATATATGTATTGTATGATGTCAAAAGAAAAATATAAAATCTGTGGAGCAAATATTTTTAAAAATCTTATCAAAACATAAATTATTTCTAATGAAAGAATGAACATATGTAATTTGGTTCTCTATGGAGAATCTTCTAAAATAACATAGGAAAATAACAATAGGAAAATTTCAATGAGCATACATCAATCAGTAACAATTGAGATAAAATTGATCTTAAAAATTAATCTGAAAACTCTGTTTAATATAGTTTGTAATGTTTAAAATAAACATTTTAAACATGTTTAAAAACAAAAGAGCAACGAATTTCATCCTATATTTCATACCACATTCAGCTGAACTTCTCGCAGTAAAATCTTGTTTCTTATTCCAAAACGGGATGCATATTTATAATTCTTAAATTCCTCAATAACAAAAGAAAAAAATGAAAATAAGTAACTTGAAATCAAAATTAAAAAGACATTAAATGCACCATTTTATACAAAGTCTAAGTCGGAGTATAAATAGAGAGAAAAGAAATTTGCTATTTTTATTTACATTTTAAATAATATATATTTTAAAGTAATTAATAAAACGTTCCTTTAGTAAGCATCGCCTTTTCTTTACTTACTGTATTTAATAAAATATAAATATAATAATCATTTTAATAATATTTGTTAAATATAACAACAAGGATTATAATATTTAAAAGATAATTTGAGCATTATTCTAAATATAACTATATCATCTTTTTAGTGGATACTGTGTTTTAAATTAAATTACTACAAAGAATATTACTAAGAAATTTAAGACATTTATCAAGCTACTAAGTGAAAAAACAAGTAAAAAAATTTCTTACAAATTTTCCTTTATCACGACAAATATAATTCTATATTTATACAGTGTGCCGCCCAACTTTTCTAATGGTTAGCGTAACTGACTACGGATGGGGGGACCTGAGTTCCAATCCCGACTCGGGGATGGATATATTTTCTCTTTCTCTCTCTTTGTGTTTCTTGTCCTTTCCTCAGATGATGGATGAATGTGGCCCGCCTTATAAACGGGTTTGTGGTGGTGTGGCGTGGGCGATGCTACTCGTACCTCCGTGACTTGGTTCACAGGTGCCCACTGGGTAACGATAAAATGAGTAGCAGTTTCCGGCCTTGTTGCCGCAAATTGGCTAATGTACTTACTTGCTCAAGGATGCCTGCCATTAGAAATTTAAAAAAAAAACTTGTAGAGTGTTAATGAATTTTCAAAGCTCATATATACTTATAACTTATAATGATACATTTAATTTCAATTATGTATATATATATTATAAATTGGCTTAAATGGCGAATGCATTACCATGTAAAATTAATTTAAAGACAAAATTTAAACATTAGGGAAAACTGTGAGATTCTCAATTTCATATTAACCTATGTATACGACGCAAATGAATTTAAATCTTACACTTAATAAATTTTTCTCAGGTCAAAATGTACGAAATGAAACATGATATCAGTCTCATCAAATTAAATGCACCAGTCAAATTCAACAAAGGCGTTCAACCAGCTTGCATACCACAACTCGGATGGAAACCTCAAGATGGCGCAATTTGTATTGCTACCGGCTGGGGCGAAACACGAGGTGAGAATCCATTGTTGCATTAAAGTAAAATCCATTTGAATCAGATTTTCTTTTGGATTTAATAAGATTTAATTTAATTACCATGGACTCCAATGAATTACCATGGAATCCATTTATGAATTATCATGCAGCATTACCATGGAATCCAAGAATTTTTCGTATCTTGTTTCATACAAACTCTTAAATAGGCTGCTACCTATAAAAATAAATCCTTCAAGATAATGGATGTTAAAAATTCCTACATTTACCATTATCAGTGCCATCAGGGGTATATTGATGGTGGCAACTCAGGCATTGCCCCATTGTTCTAATATTTCCTAAAGACAACTCTATATAAGCTAATTTTAATTCAATTTATGTTTCATTATCACTTTATTCAGCTGTTCTTTAATTAATGCACATAATGCACAGACGCCGAAGAAAAGCGTAGGATAAAAAGAAACATTTATCATTATTAGATCATTGTAAATAAACGGTGTTGAAGTTCATTTTTAAAGGAAAATTTATTAGCGATATTCTCTAAATCCCACGTTAAAAATTTCAATGCAAAATATTGATTTTTATTTTTAAATTTATAATTTATTTATTTAAAATCAATTCGTAGTAAATATTTTATTTTTTAGATTTTTTTTCTGATTGTATTTTAGTTTGAAAAATTAAGGACAATTTCTTCTTTAAAATTTCAATACTTTTCTCTAATAGTTTTTTTTACAGAACTACGAATCTATATACGAATTAAAAAGTTAAATTTCATTATATTGCCGATTAATTTTCATGCTTACATCTATTTCTATTCATTGTATTCAAAAACCCTTAGATCATAAACCACAATGAGCTCTTAAAATTTATATTAAGCAATGTAAAAAATATCAGTAAAAGCAATATTCTTTAACTAATGAAGAACGTATGAATGGACGTGGTAAATGACGTGGATAAATATCTCTAGTAAAGACACCCGCAATATTTTATAAAAATTCCTGTATTAATGATTAATTGTTTTCAATTTTGTAATATTTGTTAAATAAATGTTGTTGCTGTTGTCTGAAACAGCTGGTCCATCTTATTTCCTTTGAGTTAATCTGAACTATCAATATTTGGTCCGTCGAGCCGGAGTCAGTCAGTGACCTATGGATCTACAGAAATTTTTATCGAATAGTTGGACAATCTCATATCTGGGGGCACAGAATATTAAGAGTAATCAATTTTCTGTATTGTTAATGAAGGAAATATTTAAAATGGTATCATAAGCAATATGACCTATATATTAGTTTGGGGAAAAAGAAATCCATTATTTTTAAGAGAACTTTATGTAACTTCTTTTGGATTCACATTGTAAAAAGGTTTAAAACAACTTTCATGTAGATTTTTAGGTCTTGCGCGTTACGACTGCTGACATGCGGTTAACTTCGATCATTTATATTTTATAGACATTTTCGACGATGCTGTATCCACATGCGAGGTGCATCTCTAACATCAAAAATACCCGAACGGAATCGACGAAACAAAAATTGTACGTAACTGGTTGTTACAGTCTTTTATATATGACGATAAACACCTTTCACAATTTTAGCCACCCGGCTATCTTTTTCGCCGTTACAAGAGAAAAACGAAAATGTATCGAATTTTCTGTTTGTTGTCTTCCATTTTTTAAACCTTGTACTCGTAACTGAATGAATCAAACAAAAAACCGCAAGAGGATATTTTAGTGTCAAATGTTACATTTCCAATGAGCATAAATCTGAAATTGTTTGATAGATACCTCACGAGATATCGATCATACAGACGTCTACCGAAAAAATAATGGATTACTTTTTCCCCAACCTAATATATATATATAATAAACATTTCAATTTTATGCAGGAAAACAATGGTTTAACTGCTAAATATACATACTCCAATTAATTGATTGTGAACTTATTTTTTCAGTTTAAAATTAGAAATAAAACTACTTGAAACTCAAAACATCTGCCAATTTCTCTCTTAAACTTATTATGCATATATTTCTATGGAAAAACATTAAAGGGCACAAATTTGTAAATCAATATGAGAATATATTATTTTGTATCATAACAAAAATTAAGGCTATGAGAAACAATTCTAAGCTAGGAGAAAAATCAATTAAATTTTTTCAACCACATTTTGTATTTTATTATAAAAATATATCAACAAAAAATTTAAGCATTTACATGTTTTTGAAAATTATTAGTTGGTATTTATTTTAAATATTGGAATTCATCTGTAAATTTATTTCAATTTTTATCTACTTGTAACGATAAAATATATATAGTAAATTTAGATAAAGCTCATTCATTATAATTTTTATTTATTTAATTTCGTATTACATTTTATTTTATTCTTAGTGCATAAAGGATTTTTCTTTGATTGTAATGGAATCTTATAAACATTTTTGTACAATATTTTTTATATAAGACGATTAAAAATAAGAAAGGAATATTGATTTTTAGGTACAGGTAGTCCCGATTTTTTGAAACAAATGGAACAAATTGTGCAGCCCAAGTCGAAATGTTCCGTTGATGAACACACTCAAATTTGTGTAGAAAAACGCAATAATTCTCCATGCCACGTAATAATTTTATCATTATTTTTCACATAGTCTTCTATTTAGCCAAAATAAATTTCACTTTTGAGTTTCATCATTTATTATGAAGTTGAATAAAAAGGAATCAATGAAAGCATTTTGAACACAGTTTACTCGTAAAGTGTGACACAATCACATATGTTTTGAATAAATTGCTAAAAATGCCTTCATTGATTCCATTTTTCAACACTGTATTCGTAATATGTCCAATAGAGATTTATTTTTATATTTTTAGTTTTAGGAAAATTTTGTAATGTTTAGCATCTAAACTAATTATCAATAAATTAGGTAATAGGCTAAAATTCATGATTAATCAAACTTTTGAAAAGAATAAGTAAGTAAATGCGCAATTTAAAAATAATATTACAAAAATTATTTACTTAATTAAATTTTAAAATTTTTAATTTATAATAAAAAATTTTGCATACATTCTTTTTAAAAATATATGATTAGTGATAATTTAGTTGTAACTTCCAAATATATTTTAATTTATAATTAATAAATAATTTTGTAAGCAAATTTGAAACAACAATAATTTAGAATAATTCGATTGAAGCTACTAATTGCATTTTATGCGTTTAATTAATTTTACTATTTCTTTCATAAAAGAAGCATTCAAGACTTACCATATAATGTTGAGTCAATAATTTGAATATATATATATAAGTTTTTTACAATCTATTATAATTGTAAATTGAATTATGAGTTAAAATTGCGATTTTCTATTAGTTCTTTCTATAATTATATATATGCACATATATTATTTATAGATTTGTATTATACATTATTTGTGTACAGTACCACTATTCTTAAAAAATCATTTATAATTATGTTCTAACAATATAAACTCAGCATTTGTTTCCTTAATTTGATAGGGTGACAGTGGGGGTCCCTTACAGTGCAAAGTCGGTGACAAATTCTACGTTTTTGGGCTGTCAAGTTTCGTTAAAACAGGTAATTTAATGGGTGGTTTGTGCACAGGACCTGGATCCATGGCAGTGTTTTCAAGTGTCGCTGACAAAGCTGAATGGATTAAATTGATTGTTAATAAATATAGCTAAACAGTCTGATCAATAAAATATATAAAAAATGAGTCTGTTTTCATTTAAACTTTAAGCATGTTAAGAAGTTTCAATTTAACGAAACAGATAATAGCGATAATTTTTCTATCATAGTTGTTTGTTTTGGTATATGTAAAATATATATGTGTAGTAAAGTATGTTTTTAAAATAATTTAAAATAATTATAAAGTTTGAAAACATTTTTATAGGAGATATAAGTTGTTCCAAGAGGAATTAAATATTTTATAATTTTAATAAAATAATAAAAAGTAAAAATTATAGCAGTTTTGGAATAACAGTAGTAATTGAAACATTTGAATAAGCATTGTTTTATTTTCTTAAACTAAACTTTGTTCATTTTGTTAACAAAATGAACAGACTTATTTGAAATTTTTTAACTAAGCACAATAATAAAGCGTCATCCATAAAGGGCAACGAACGATAACACGTAAACTAATAAAAGAACGATAAACAGCTGTCTAACTTTCACGCGTCACAAAGAAAATAATTTTTATGAGACCAAACTAGCTTTAAAGAAATGTAATATAGAATACCAAAATCTTAAATTATTTTAATTTGGGATATAAAATTCAAATTAAGGAAAAATGTCAATCCTAGCTTTGTCTTAGGTTCGAAGTTGAAAATAATTCTATGATACGTTTCAACAATAAGTTATATACTCCATGTATTTGAATCAGATACAACTCTATGAATATTTTAGGAAAAATTACCGAGAACCTAATCCCTAATTATTTAAAAAAATGTAACTTTTTTTAACATTTTCTGGTCAGATTATTAATTAAGACAGAACAGATTCTATGAAAAATAAATAATTATTAATATTTAAGAAGTTTCTACTTTGATATAAACTATTCTGCATATAGAAATTACAAAAGCTTGCCCTTACGAGTTGCATTATGAACAAAAAATACATTTTGAAACCTGCTATATAACCTCTGTAAAAGATAGAAAAGGATTTTACTTAAAGAAAAATAGATTTCTCTGAAGTAGTGAAAACAATGAAAGTTTCTCTATATAGCCTATGTTGAATAATATGATGAAAAATTATTTGAAAATTCATTCAACTAATTTTTTTGAATTTGAAATATAGAAAATTAAAAATTAAAAAGTCACCAAGACACAATTATTTCAAATAATCAAAATTTATATGATTCTTTATAATGAAACAAAGCTTTATTTAACAAAACATTAACTAAAAATAGGTAAAATTAAATTTATTTGATATCAAGACATTATATTTTTAACATTACAAAAAAATAATCATCTGAGCATAGAATAAATTAATAATGAAATCCTGTCATTCTATGCATTTTTATTTAATAATACTTTCCAATTTATTAAATGTCATAATTGTACTTCCTCACAAAAGAATAATAACTTCCATAAGTATGATACATGTATATATGACAATTTTAAGTTTAAGTGCAAGCGAAATCATTTCAGTCTAATTTTTACGATGAAAATCAGGTTTATATAAATAAAACTAAAACAAGAAAGTAAACAGTTTAGAGATCTGTTTTGTGAAGTACTTTAAATGCAGTCAAGCATAAGTAAAACTATTTTTAAATTTTTCTAAAAATATACTTTAAAAATTGACATATTACCTAAGACGACATATAAGCGAAGCATATATGATGAAAATTAATGGTCAGTTTAATCCAATAAAATTGAATTTTTCATTCCAGAAGTAGTCATTTTAATTATTTTAAATCTATAATTTATTTGAATTAAAATTCCAAGTAATCATTTAAAAGCTCTAACTTATTTTATTCTATTGAATGTTTGTATTTTCTTCCATATTCCTTCTTATTCTAATGTTTCTCACTCAGAGAGGTTAAAATTGAAGGGAAAATTTTTTCTTCAAATTTTATGAGTGGAATGATAAAATTAAACTATAAATTTGAACAAATAAATTTTCCTACTATCTTAAATTAAACAATTTTTAAACAAAGGGAGTTAAACTACCCGAATGTTTATAAATTTCACTTTTTTTAATTTATACACTCGATAAATATATAAATAAGGTGTATTAGGAAATTGAGACCAATTTTTACGTCATACACTATAAAAAATCAGCAATCAAAGAGCTGCGTTACTGTTATATGATGAAAACTAATTTAAGGCTGCTGAAGCTAGAACAAAAATAGAATAAAAATAGAACAAAAATGGAAATAGAAGTAAAGGTTAAAATTGCTGCAAAAGTATTTTAATCAGTTGATTCTGGTTTTAGGTTGATGATCATATCAATTAAAAAAATGTAATTTTTCGTTTCAACTTTCTAAAATTGAGAATTTTTAGGTCAACAAGAACCTAGTACCATCCTGCAGATGATTTGCAAGCATTCCAAAGTAAACGCATTGCATTTGAAAGAATCTTTAAAAAGAATTTATCGTGCATTTAGAAATACTACAAAAAATTATTACTAATCATTTACAAGAAGTAGAATTCAGAGGTAAAAAAAAATAGTTGCTACACTCTCAGAGTAAAAATAAACACTGTATTAAGGTGCATTTTTTTTCTCGGGTGTCAGTCAGGCTGGCAATATGGGGTGCGCTGCTTCACTTTTCCAACTGAACTATCATTTGGTGTGGAGTCCGACTTCCTCTGCACACAGAAGCCATAGCAGTCCTACCCGCAGTCAGGCACGCTGATCACTAAACAGGATGGGTGGCATTAAGGTGCATAAATCTGTTAAATATGTTGCATTAAGATAATTTCTTGTAAGAAAATTGTGCTAGGAGGGAAAAATAATCTGTTATAATCCGAAATACAAAATAACATCAAAGAAACAATGTTCTAACAACAGCTTCTATGTTGAAATGAGACCATGAAGGGAAGAATGGTTTATGGATTTCGGCAAATATGAAGGGTAAACTTTGTTGTAACTAGTTAATTGTAACTATACTTCAAACTTTTAGCTACAATCGCAGCTATTTAATCAAGAAATAGGTAAAAACATCCTATTATTGTAAATGAATTGTGACTTGTACAGTTACCCAATGACAATGCTGAGGGTACATTTCCATTAAACCCCTCGCAATCATTCATCGAAGTGATAGCTACGTAGTTTCCGTTAGAAACAAACTTTGGCGTTTAAATAACTTTTGTCAATAGATAATCAAATTATTTAATTTATAAAATGTAAACAAAATGCTTGTGTTGTCACATATGACACTTGGCAAAGCCAAGTCCGCCCGTCTGAGACTGGGCGAATGAAGCCTAAAGCAGCGTCTTCCGTTTTTGAACAAAGCACCCCCCACGAGAATGGAAGTATGATTTCAGCTCATAGATAGAAGACATCTCACTACCCTTTCGGTAACAAGAACAAGGCCCAAACCAACCAGGCCATCACAATGTACTTGTACTATGTTTTAGTTTCTTTTTTAAACAATAAACTATGCAAATATTTACGACAATAATAGCGATTTTTTTCCCTTTTATTATGATTATCCTACGAGCTTATAATGGGATTGTACTCTTAATGCTATAAAATTAGTAGTGCTTGAGAAATGTTGAGCATTTCGCGTATACTTCATACATAAAGTATGAGCGAAATGCTCAAAACAGCATTTCGCGTACATATTACATCCAAACAGCTCTTCTAGACTGTAAATATTTCTGTAGATATGCAGTACTTTGTCTTCACCCAGACAGAAGATGGAATATAAAACAGAGTTAATGACTTTGAAGTATCAACAGAAAATTTATTCTACATTTTCTGTTTTGCATCAGAATTCTTAACAGTTGTGTAAAACCTAATCTGTTGTTCATATATAATCATTGCTAAGACAAAATATGTAACAGAAGAATGAAACGTTGCTTCATGTTGAGTAACATGCAAAAATACGTAGCAGTATAAGAATCCAGCATTTTGCAATTTCACAGGAACTGCATGTACGCTTGAATTCAAAATTTTAATATAAAAACTTATACCAAAATTGTATTTTGGCATAATTTTTATCTTTAAAAAAAAGTGTTTTTAAGGTTGACAGAAGACTATCGGAAAACTCTGAGCACTGACATTATACCGGAAGTTAAATGTAAAGAACTGGAGCTAGTCGAATTTTTAATGTTCATTTTTTAAATAATTATATTGTTTTGGTTGTGCAATTTAAAGAGAAGAACTAATTCTAAGCATTGACTTGTTCTCTTTGCTGTTATTCATTACAGTCAATTCAGGACAACCAATGAAAATGCTTGTCGATTACATGGTATTCATTGTTTAATCCTTTGTTAATTATGGAAACAAGCTCGAAATATCTAAGAATTTACCCATAAGCCCGTGGTAGCCTGGTTGGTTAGGACGTCTTTCTTGTTACCGGAAGGTATTGAGTTCGAATCCTGGCTTATGCGAAGATTTGTCATGTTTATTAATGACGACTGGGGCACTTAAAATATGTCGTGGTTGCAATTTCCTCCATGTTCCCATTTCAAATTAATACTTCTGGAGGTGTTAAGAGACAGGCTTTGGGTCTTTTCTGGCTTCCTATTTCTAAATTGGAAGACTCAGATGGTGTTAGCATCTATGAACCAAAGTCATAGTTCTACCTTCATTGGAGGGGTGGGGGTACGCAGTTCAAAAATGGAAGACGCTCTTTCTGACATCATTCGCCCAATCCCGTATAGGCGGGTTTGGCTTCGCCAAGTATCATAAGTAACAACAACAATGCAAGAACAAGAATTTATCCAAAAATATGTGTTTTACCAATACAAGAATCATTTGTGATTTCAGTGAACGATTGCTGGTTTTTTGAGAATATTAAAAGTATAATGGCCGGGAAATAAAAATTTCAATTACTTTTCAAATCATAAATATAGCCGCCTACTCTGTCTAGTGGTTAGCATGCCTGACTGCTGTTGTTGTTGTTGGTTGGGTTTTGTAGCGCAAGGTCCAAAAGAGGACAAGCTGCGCCAAAAAATAAGCTTTAAAGAAAATATATAAGTTTTAAAGAAAATCCAAACTCAACATTAAAAGTTTAAAACACAAAAATAAATGTATAAATTTACATTAAAATCTGGGAAAATATAAATAAATAGAAATAAAATGAACAATAATACAATTTAAATAAAAGCAAGGAAACCAATTTCCCTTAAAAAGGCAAAAAGGTTTCGGTGGGGTGATTCCCCTGATGCATGCCTGACTGCGGACAAAGAGGTCTGAGTTTGAATCCCGATTCGGGCATGGATGTACTTTCTCTCTTTTTCTATTCTGTATTTATCCTGTCCTTGTATGAATGGGGTATGAATGGTTGCCTACCCTATAAACGGGTACCTATGGCAAGTGTGTTCAGAGGCCAAGTCAGTTTTCTGTCCTTGTGGTTCCTCTCCAAAAAAGAAGCTGCATACTACCCTTTGCCAGATCTTCTGGACCTGGTGTGGGCATTCGTGCATCAGGGGGATAAACAACAAATCTTAAATATATATATGGATATAAATTGCACTATTCTTCTTGCTATCAAATTCTCATCAAATCTATATTTTTTAAGGAAATTAAAAAATAATTGAAAGTTAAATGATTATTTTCAATGTTTTCAATCTTTGGTAATGCGGGCAAGATAAATTAAAGTAAGTAAAAAACGATGATGAAAATAAAAATAATCAGATATAGATCACCACTATAGTTAGAACTAAAAATTATCCTCTTGAAAAAAAAAGAGATCTAAAAGTAGGGTTTCAGCAAATGGACCCATCCATTAAATAACGAGAAATTTAGTTAAAGACAAATTTATTTTTACATTCATATACTCTCAGTTTCAAAATACTGAAAATCTGCATACTAAATTAAAATTGGAAGAAAAGCTATTGTTAAGACATCATATATATAAAGAAGAATTGCTCTTTTGATAAGATAAAAATTGTCTAAGATGGCAAATAAAGGTACGATAAGATATACTGATAATATGACTGACTTTTTAAAAAACAATGTTTTAGCTTTAAAGGTTACCAATAGAAATCTCTTGCGTTTTATCAATCAGTAATCACAATTTATCAAAATTTGCTACAGTTTTAGATTAAATATGGTAAATAAAATAGACATCGTATCAGAATGCTACTGTTACATGTTCCTGTAATCACACGATGTTTAAAGATTCATTAAATTTTGCAACTTACTTTAGAAATTAATTCGTTAAACGACGTCTGGTACTCGCAGACAAAAGTGAACCAAGAAATAGAGCAACGAAGAAATTTTATTTGTGAAAGAGAACCACAATCCATTTTTAAAAAATACCGGTGCTGAAATTTCTGTGATTCTGTGAACACAAGATTTGCAGCTATGTTGGAATTTTTTATCACAAATAGAGCCAAAATTAAATTTTAACCATAAGTTAGCAAAAATAAAATTTTTGACAGAGAAAAGAAATTATTTCTCATTTAGTGAATACAAATATCAGTAAATTAATGATACACAAGATTTACTGCTATGCTGGAACTTTTTATCACAAATTGAGCCAAAATTAAATTTTAATCAAAAGTTAGCAAAAATAAAATTTTTGACAGAGAAAAGAAATTATTTCTCATTTTGTGAATACAAATATCAGTAAGTTAATGATACGTTTGACTTTCTGTCTCAGTTTTGCTCTAATCTGACCGTGAATGTCACAAATTATTTTATGGTATTACTTCTCTTTCAATTATAGGTATTCCTTAATATCATGCTGGTATTAGAATTAAATCCAATACAAATACAAAATTAAATCATTAATTATTGTTAAATAATATTTTGATTTATTGTCGGTGACTTTTATCTGCAATAAAATTAAATGTCACAAAAATGGACATTTTATCGAACGCAAAGAAGTTTTTCTTACTCTTAATGCTAGAAACATTTCCTCGAATTAACAAATAAATAATAAATCAAAAGCTGCTAAAAAATTAATTTATTTCATGTTGCTAGAATATTTGTAGATCTTTAGAAAATTTTTGGATGCAACTTCTGTGTCTCAGTTTAAAGAAATAAAGTGATTGATGACTAAGTGGAAGTTATGTAAGCATTTTATCTTTCGAGAATGCTAATCTCTACCATTTGTCACTGATTGCAATTTTCCTTTAAGACGAAAAAAGATTGATTTCATTCATATAGATATTTTAATCTTTAAGCAAATGCAAATGAATGAAACCAATATTCAAAAAATATCCACGATAACTTCAATTGAATTGATTCCTTTCCAAGACATTTTTCATTCAACGTTGGTTAAACCTTCCAAAAATGATGAATATGATGTTACCAAGATGTATTTCATATTCTGTTCAATATATACCATACTAAATGCTTCTACAGATGAACCACCGGGTGATTTTAAATTGTTTTTATAAATTAAGAGGGGTGATAGTACATCCAGGCAAGCAATAATGACATGATAGGGTCGCATTCCACTCTGAGAAGCAGTAAAGATGAATTCCCCTTGAACTTTCAACAATGCTGGATAAGCGAATAAATAATCCCAAAAGTTTCACAATCATATCTATTGTTAAGGGAAAATCTCACAGCAAATGCTCAAAAAGAAGACCACGAGTGTCGTTGCTCAGTTGACATCAACAAAGGTACGACTGGCGCACCCTCTATAAGATTTCTGTTCAGTTTTGCGCGTGGCAACAACGATTCTAGTCATGAGATCTTCAGCTGAATCCACAAGTGACTCACACATTAAGAATCTCATGGGCCTTCAGAAGAAAAAGTGCAAAGGGTTGAGGTCCGGTGAGCGAGGAGGCCAAGCCACAGATCCACTTCTTACAATCAATCCATCATGCTAGATAGCATTAGAGAATTTTCGGACGATATTATCTAGGAAATATTTGAAGCGATGATGTGGCACCGTTTTTAAAGCACAATGTCTACTCAGATTATTTTTCCCGGTAATCAATAAGGGCAAAATGCTTCTCCTTTTCTGTAGAAATTTACATACGGTAAATTCGTGATTGATTTTTGATTCGATTCTACTCTCCTCGTTTCTTCCTCTCAGAGTGGAATGCGATTCTATGTTCCAACGTAGTTATAGCTTGTATGGATGAGTACTATCACCCCTCTTAATTTGTAAAAACAATTTAGAATCACCCTGTATAATACCATAAGCAGTCATACATAATTATTAAAAGGTTAAACAAGTATGATTAAAGTTAAATATCTGAGGTTACATAAATATATACTTAAACACATGTCATCTGTTAATTTATAAAAGCTCATTAGGATGATTAAGATTTATCAACTGTTTCATTCCAAATATTCCTAAGCATGATGAGATTCTAAGTTTTTATTTACCTGAAACAGCAAAAGCAATAAATTAACCTTTTATATTGACAGAAAATTTACTTTAAGTGTTCAGAAATTACTTTTTTCAAACTACTGCGATTATCCATTTTTTAATTAACACTATGTCTCTCACAAGCCATACGTATGCACTGCTATAGGATATGGTACACATCTAATTAAATATGGAGGGATGCATACATTAAGCTTTCCTTAATTAATATTAGAAAAAATGCAGTTCATATTATTTCGAACTTTTTCCATTTTTGTTGCTTTTTATGTGTTTACTGGAAAGAAAAGCATTCGTCACTTACAAGGATCATAAATCTATCATTCTTGTTTCTCAATATATTATAGATTTTGTTAACAAATAATTCCATATATATAAAATTATCTTTAAAAATTCCAATTTATTTTACCTTCTATATTATTTTCTATATTGTTTGGTGATAAATTTGCTAAAAATATAAAAGGGATGAGGTTAGAAAAATGGGACCAAATTATCGGTACTTAACCAGAAAGGTTCCTTATAATTGCTTTCAGTAGAAAAAGAATTTTTATTTTCAGCCAAATACAGAAATTATGCTATGAGAAGGGAGATCCTAAAAACAAATGAACTAACTAGGATTATTTTTTCTAACGGTGGGCAATGTTAGAAAAAATAATCCTAGTTAGTTCATTGCCTTGTTCCAGCCTTGTTGTGTCGGAGGGTGATTAACCCTCCGACACAACAAGGCTGGAAACTGCAACTCATTTATTGTTACCTGGTGGTCACCTATGAACCAAGTCACGGAGACGAGTGGCATTACCCACGTCACGCCACCAAAAATCCGTTTATGGGATGGGCCACATTCACCCATTGGGTCAGGAAAGGACAAGAAACTCAGAGAGAGAAAGAGTAAGTACATTCCCGATCCGGGATTCGAACCCAATTTCACCCCTTCCGTAGTGAGGTACGCTAACCACTAAACAGGGTAGGCGGCACAGGGAAATTTATCCATTAGTATTATTTAGTGAATTAGTATTAAATAGTGAAGAGTGAAATGATTTAAAATGATATTTACACAAGCGATTGCGTTAATAAAGAATAGATATTTATAATTCAATATTAATTTTCTTTTAGAATTAGGTGTCACATAAAAAGGGATAGAAATTTAAAGAAATATTACTTATCAAATAATTTTTAAAAAAGTAATGTTGTAAAACATAAATGTTTTTATTTTTTAAAATTAAATTATATATTAAACTATATTCGTAATCAATATACGTATAAAATTAAAAACTGCACCATATTCATTTATTCTTTTTGCTCTGATTCATCTTAAAACTTAACTTTTAACTGTGGGAATATTAAATAAACGAAAATAGATTTTGTGAGGAGGACATTAAGTGCCTCTCGTTTTTTGAGGGAAAAAAGAAGTACGACTCCTGCACAAAGTGCGGTGTTCCCGAGGCTTTGCCACGGCACATTTTGGATTGTATGGGCCTCTCTACTTCTATGCAACTCCCCTTCTTGTTCTGGACTTTTTAAGAGTCAATGGAATTCAAGATCTTGTCTGACTCCGTGAGACTTTGGACGATAAGAAAGAAGAAGAAATAGATTTTGTTTCAGCAATTATAAATATTGTTTATACGTTAAAATTAGTTTATAAATATCGTAATTCTATAGAATTATTTACATAAAAAGCAAGATAGAACGTCAAAATGTGTGTGATTAACATATCTTTTATTAAATTGTGTTTATTATGCAATTTTTTACTGTTCAAAGATATAAGTGAAAATCATTTACAATATTATTCTTATTCAAATGTTGTTGTTGTCGTGTGCCAGCCAGGCTGGCAATATGGGGTGTGCTGCTCCACTTTTCCAACTGTACCATATTTGGTGTGGAGTCCGACTTCCTCAGTACACACATGCCATAGGTACCCGTTTATAGGGTAGGCAACCATTCACACACAAAGAAAGGACAAAGACAAGAAAGAGAGAGAGAGAAAGTACATCCATGCCCGAGCCAGGATTCGAACCCAGGTCCCACCCGTCTTTAGTTAGGTACGCTAACCACTAGACAGGTTGGGCGGCTCTTATTCAAATAATTAATGTTTATGCATTGAAAGCAATATCAATTTAGATATTTTAAATGTTTTCCTGACATTCTTTTCTGATGCTGAAATTAACATTTTTTTTCTAATGGCGGGTACTGAATGATCAACCCTTTGCCACAGCAAGGCCAGAAATTGCTTCTCATTTAGCGTTACCCGGTGGGCACCTGTGAACCAAGTCACCGAGGCGAGTAGCATTATTCACGTCACACCACCACAAACTCGTTTATAGGGCGGGCCACATTCATACATCATCTCAAGAAAAGAAACACAGAGAAAGAAAGAGGAAATACATCCAAGTCGAGCCGGGATTTGGACCCAGGTCCTCCCCATCCCTAGTCAGGTAAGCTGAGAACTAGACAAGGTAGGCGGCGCTAAAATTAACATAAGTCATAAATACTTCAAAAATATTTTTAAAAATGTTAGATTATTCATGATTTTATTATGATAAATCATGAATAATCTAACATTTTTAAAAATATTTTTGAAATGATTTTATTGATGATTTTATTATGATAAAAATATTTTATACCTATCCTAACGTAGAAAATTGAATTTTCCTTTATTTATGTTATGTATATTGCAAGAATTTCAATAAACATATTTGGGAATTCACAATGAAAACATTTACTAGGATAAATTATTACGCAAATCTCTGCATAAAAATCTGGATCAATAACTCATTGATATCATTGAACAGCTGCAATTATTCTTTCAATCGTTATCAAAACCATTAAATGAGATTTTACACCATCCACACTCACAATAATTAAATTTCTTCGCTTCTGATTTTATTGTTGTTTGCCTACACCACGAGAAACATGCTCTTGCACCTCGCAGTTATTTTTCTCTCAGCGACGATAGCAAGTAAGTGACTGTAATATAATCATCAATTTAATAATTTAATTTATCCCAAGTATCAAAAATTCTAAAATATGATTATTTGAAAATTATTTTTGTTTTGAATTCATTACAGAATCAATACAATCGGTTTTTATATATATATATATTAGGTTGGGGGAAAAGTAATCCATTATTTTTCGGTAGACGTCTGTAGTGATCGATATCTCGTGAGGTATCTATCAAACAACTTCAGATTTATGCTCGTTGGAAAGGTGACATTTGAATCTAAAATATCCTCTTGCGGTTTTTCGTTTGATTCATTCAGTTACGAGTACAAGGTTTTAAAAATGGGAGACAACAAACAGAAAATTCGATAAATTTTCGTTTTTCTCTTGTAACGGCGAAAAAGATAGCCGGGTGGCTAAAATTGTGAAAGGTGTTTATCGTCCTATATAAGACTGTAACAACCAGTTACGTACAATTTTTGTTTCGTCGATTCCGTTCGGGTATTTTTGATGTTAGAGATGCACCTCGCATGTGGATACAGCATCGTCGAAAATGTCTATAAAATATCAAAAATGATCGAAGTTAACCGCATGTCAGCAGTCGTAACGCGCAAGACCTAAAAATCTACATGAAAGCTGTTTTAAACCTTTTTACAAAGTGAATCCAAAAGAAGTTACATAAAGTTCTCTTAAAAATAATGGATTTCTTTTTCCCCAACCTAATATATAGGTCATATTGCTTATGATACCATTTTAAATATTTCCTTCATTTACAATACAGAAAATTGATTACTCTTAATATTCTGTGCCCCCAGATATGAGATTGTCCAACTATTCGATAAAAATTTCTGTAGATCCATAGGTCACTGACTGACTCCGGCTCGACGGACCAAATATTGATAGTTCAGATTAACTCAAAGGAAATAAGATGGACCAGCTGTTTCAGACAACAGCAACAACATTTATTTAACAAATATTACAAAATTGAAAACAATTAATCATTAATACAGGAATTTTTATAAAATATTGCGGGTGTCTTTACTAGAGATATTTATCCACGTCATTTACCACGTCCATTCATACGTTCTTCATTAGTTAAAGAATATTGCTTTTACTGATATTTTTTACATTGCTTAATATAAATTTTAAGAGCTCATTGTGGTTTATGATCTAAGGGTTTTTGAATACAATGAATAGAAATAGATGTAAGCATGAAAATTAATCGGCAATATAATGAAATTTAACTTTTTAATTCGTTTATAGATTCGTAGTTCTGTAAAAAAAATTATTAGAGAAAAGTATTGAAATTTTAAAGAAGAAATTGTCCTTAATTTTTCAAACTAAAATACAATCAGAAAAAAAATTTAAAAAATAAAATATTTACTACGAATTGATTTTAAATAAATAAATTATAAATTTAAAAATAAAAATCATTATTTTGCATTGAAATTTTTAACGTGTGATTTAGAGAATATCGCTAATAAATTTTCCATTAAAAATGAACTTCAACACCGTTTATTTATAATGATCTAATAATGATAAATGTTTCTTTTTATCCTACGCTTTTCTTCGGCGTCTGTACATTATGTGCATTAATTAAAGAACAGCTGAATAAAGTGATAATGAAACATAAATTGAATTAAAATTATCTTATATAGAGTTGTCTTTAGGAAATATTAGAACAATGGGGCAATGCCTGAGTTGCCACCATCAATATACCCCTGATGGCACTGATAATGGTAAATGTAGGAATTTTTAACATCCATTATCTTGAAGGATTTATTTTTATAGGTAGCAGCCTATTTAAGAGTTTGTAAGAAACAAGATACGAAAAATTCTTGGATTCCATGGTAATGCTGCATGATAATTCATAAATGGATTCCATGGTAATTCATTGGAGTCCATGGTAATTAAATTAAATCTTATTAAATCCAAAAGAAAATCTGATTCAAATGGATTTTACTTTAATGCAACAATGGATTCTCACCTCGTGTTTCGCCCCAGCCGGTAGCAATACAAATTGCGCCATCTTGAGGTTTCCATCCGAGTTGTGGTATGCAAGCTGGTTGAAAGCCTTTGTTGAATTTGACTGGTGCATTTAATTTGATGAGACTGATATCATGTTTCATTTCGTACATTTTGACCTGAGAAAAATTTATTAAGTGTAAGATTTAAATTCATTTGCGTCGTATACATAGGTTAATATGAAATTGAGAATCTCACAGTTTTCCCTAATGCTTAAATTTTGTCTTTAAATTAATTTTATATGGTAATGCATTCTCCATTTAAGCCAATTTATAATATATATATATACATAATTGAAATTAAATGTATCATTATAAGTTATAAGTATATATGAGCTTTGAAAATTCATTAACACTCTACAAGTTTTTTTTTTTTTTTTTTTATTTCTAATGGCAGGCACCCTTGAGCAAGTAAGTACATTAGCCAATTTGCGGCAACAAGGCCGGAAACTGCTACTCATTTTATCGTTACCCAGTGGGCACCTGTGAACCAAGTCACGGAGGTACGAGTAGCATCGCCCACGCCACACCACCACAAACCCGTTTATAAGGCGGGCCACATTCATCCATCATCTGAGGAAAGGACAAGAAACACAAAGAGAGAGAAAGAGAAAGTATATCCATCCCCGAGTCGGGATTGGAACTCAGGTCCCCCCCATCCGTAGTCAGTTACGCTAACCATTAGAAAAGTTGGGCGGCACACTGTATAAATACAGAATTATATTTGTCGTGATAAAGGAAAATTTGTAAGAAATATTTTTACTTGTTTTTTCACTTAGTAGCTTGATAAATGTCTTAAATTTCTTAGTAATATTCTTTGTAGTAATTTAATTTAAAACACAGTATCCACTAAAAAGATGATATAGTTATATTTAGAATAATGTTCAAATTATCTTTTAAATATTATAATCCTTGTTATTATATTTAACAAATATTTTAAATTAATTATTATATTTATATTTTATTAAATACAGTAAGTAAAGAAAAGGCGATGCTTACTAAAGGAACGTTTTATTAATTACTTTAAAATATATATTATTTAAAATGTAAATAAAAATAGCAAATTTCTTTTCTCTCTATTTATACTCCGACTTAGACTTTGTATAAAATGGTGCATTTAATGTCTTTTTAATTTTGATTTCAAGTTACTTATTTTCATTTTTTTCTTTTGTTATTGAGGAATTTAAGAATTATAAATATGCATCCGGTTTTGGAATAAGAAACAAGATTTTACTGCGAGAAGTTCAGCTGAATGTGGTATGAAATATAGGATGAAATTCGTTGCTCTTTTGTTTTTAAACATGTTTAAAATGTTTCTTTTTAAACAATACAAACTATATTAAACAGAGTTTTCAGATTAATTTTTAAGATCAATTTTATCTCAATTGTTACTGATTGATGTATGCTCATTGAAATTTTCCTATTGTTATTTTCCTATGTTATTTTAGAAGATTCTCCATAGAGAACCAAATTACATATGTTCATTCTTTCATTAGAAATAATTTATGTTTTGATAAGATTTTTAAAAAAATTTGCTCCACAGATTTTATATTTTTCTTTTGACATCATACAATACATATATTCGGTTAAATTGCGCTTTAAATCCCCTACTTCGCCAACTCGCGAATTTGAAGCGCTTTTTCACGCATGCTCATTAATTACTCTTTTGTTTTAGAGTTTTCATTGATCGCTAATAAGTTTCCCTTTGAAATAGCAGTAGAATTTTCGTCATGGTATCGGCGATTTTGAAAACGTGCCAAGC
>JAPDSC010041269.1:31938-42943 GCA_026290005.1 Latrodectus geometricus
TCAATATAAAATATTGGTATAATTTTAAATTAATATTTGTTTTTTTTTACTTTGAATATTAATAAATTTAATTTAACTAATTTTATTAGCTAAAAAATGTTGTTAATTTTCTTATTAATTAAAAACATTATGATACAAATTCTTAAAATTTAAAAATTTGCATCAATTATTATAGTTTATAAATCTTTTAACAATATTTTCTTTTTGATTTTTCTTTATACTATAAAAATCAGACTTATGTTTAATGTAAAAAATTTACAAAAAATGTAGTATATAATGTATTTCATTACTTAAAATATATTTTCTCTAAATTTTTTTTTTTTATTATTTTCATTATATACTTTATATTTTATAATTTTATATTACGCTTTAATCATTACAGTCAGTCAAAATTTTTATTGAGGTTGCCATTCAAAGCTACATATGAGTATAATATCAAATTTTGGATTTCTTACAATTTAGGTACTCATGAAAATATCAGCATAGTTAACTGTTCAAAATACAAAATCTTATTCCTTGATACATTATTATTTATACAATAACATTATTTATTTAAATTAAATTATTTTCTATCTTTAATTGTTTTTGGTTATCCAAAATTTGCTGTTAACATTTCCAAGATTTAACTATTTTTTTATTTGTGAAAAAAAATTCATAAATTGGTTTATGAGAAAAAATGTTAGTTGCATTACTGTCATAAAAAATCAAGTTGAAATTAAAATTTGGCATTCATATAATTGTGTCACTATGTTATTCAATTCGGTCGAAGCAAAGATTTTTAATTTTGCTATTTAAGCTATTTTGCTTTACAATAATATATTTTCAGATAATATCTTAAAAGATTAAATTAAAAATAGATTAATTTGAATTGAGCAATATTGCGTTTAACAAAGTTTTCATAATTGTTCACTATTTACAGCTGCTGACACAGATGACGTTCAATGCCAGGAAGTGTATGAGTATGACAGCTCCATATTAGGGACTATATCAAGTCCTTCATATGGAATAAAGCCTTATCCTGATGACGTAACTTGCGAATACAAAATAAAAGCTCCAGAAGGATACGTAAGAGAAAAACAATTTCATTCATTACTGTACTGCATCTGGATACTAAAGTGAGACGTTTATTTTGAAAGTTGCCTAAGTCCATTTATTTTAAAATTGAGATAGTGAAGGGCTTACGTTTCAATGAATTTAAAAATATACGTATACTGTGTGTGTGTATATATAGTGACACTGTTTAAGTGTATCTAAGGGTATTACTTTAAAGTTGTTTTGACATTTTGATAAATAACATGAAGTTGTACATGTAACCACGATAACCGGAAAGAATTGAAAAATGCAGTTAGGCCACTTTAAAAAAAATAGCTCAATTATTTATTTCTAAATATTCTTAAAAATGATGACCATTAAAATAGTTAATAAAATAATAAAACTATAATATTATTTTAAAGCAAATTATATAAATAATCTTTTTTTATAAACTTTTTTTCTCATTTATGGTTTAGAGTCAATAAATACATTTACAATTTATTTAATACTAAAGGAAATTTTGTATGTGACTTATGATTTTTTTCTTTACTCATTCTGCTTCAAATTTGTCTCCCTTAGAGAATAAAGCTCACTTTTCTTGATTTCGACATCGATCCTTCGGACACATTGTTTGTTTTAGGAAAGAAAAAAAAGGCTGTTATTGCTGTAATCACGGGATATGCGATACCAAAACCACTGCTATCCTACGAGGGTGACAATGAAGTTAATTTACGTTTTGAAACCGATTTCATGGTCTCTGGGAGAGGTTTTAAAGTACAATATGAATCGTCTCCATATTTCAGTAAGAATTTCCGTTTTGATTCCATTAAAAACTATATAATACACAAAGTATGGTTATAGTCATTCTTAACAAAAAACAGTTCATTGTATGGTGCATTGTACCATATTGTCTACTTATGTTGTTGTTACTTATCTCAGATGGTCTGACATGGTCAGACCAGGTCCTTAAATCCGTTGATGTATAAAAAGTCAGAAACAAGGAGGGGATAAGAGTAAATTTCCTCTCCCAAAGAATGCTCAAACATTTTAAAATATGATTAGCTGAAGTCCGGATGTTGGTGACAGTTTGGGCAAAAAAGAGGATAGGATTTTACATCCTGGGAATAAGTAAGACATTATAAGTGGCTACTTTCAAGGCGCAAGATGCAAGTATTGGTCTTTTTGCCTCATGGAAGAACCAACGATTGTCCCGGGTTACTAGCCCTATACCAATCGTGAATAGGAGACACTACCCAATACCTCCTTTTAACATATTTCGTCAGAGAAAAAGAGTTCTAGGTAGATAAGTTCATCAGAGGTAGAAGCTGGTATTCTGCATCCTTCCCTATCTAAAACAGCCTGCTTTCTCATTACCAAAGACATCCACATAAGGTGGAATCCACTGGAAATGATTATTATGAGGCGCTTCAATTTGTGAAGGAGAGATACAGCAGTCTTATTCCCAATATGGATCTAATTACTAAGATGTTCCATTGAACTCCGCGAATCAGTTGAAAGCCAGAGATTTTTACAGTCACTTTCCTTCAGAATGCCTTCAAATCCAGCATCCACTGTAAGTAATTCATTTCTAAAAACGGAACAGTAGTCAGGGTTACGTTGATTTAAAGTAAAAAAATTTTAGGGTGTTTCAGTACATCTAGCAATATTGTCAACTTATTCCGAAGGCAAGTTTTAGAATTTAAAATAAATATAGCTTTCTCCTTTAGATGAATAAGCGAATAATATGTCTAGTTTTGTTGGGCAAATAACTTTTACAATAGGTTATTTTAAAATTAAGATTTTTTATCACTTATTTTTAAATCCAATATTAAAAAGTAGCTGAGATATAATATTTTGATTCAAATATGTTTTCAGTTAAAGTCAAATTAAATGATGATTATTACAATTAGAATCTTTGAATATTTTTATTTTTATAAATAGGACCTAAATACATACATTTTGCTGTAAATTGAACTAATTTCAAATAACGAAAGAATGCTTGGTATACGAGTTCTTGTTAAACTGTATTTAAGATTTTACTAAAAACGCTAAATATAATTTAACTTTCCAAATTATGTTATGCATCAGAATTCAAATTAGCGTAAAATAAAAGCTTATAATAATTTTAATTAATTAAAATAGAAAAATATTTTTCTTTTAATTGAAATGGAAAAATGTGTAGCTTTTTATTGTGATCTAATAAAGAATTTCTTTTAATGTGATCCAAAGACAGTAATTTGGTCCCGCTTAAATTAATTTTTGAAATACTGTCAGATAATTTGCTTTTACAAAAACAGGGACATTTTGATGAATACATAAGAAATGGTTTAACTTGTTGAGAACATTATTGTTAAAAACCACCAAAATAAAATTTTAAAATTTGAACATTTTGAAGAGAATATTCAATATTCAAAAATATTTTTGAAATACTTTATAGAAAAGTTTCAGAGAGAATGTTTAAGCTTATAGTAACTTAGTTATATTCCTTTCATATTCAATCAGAATATAATATTTTTTAAATTTATATAAGAAGTTTCAAAAAGATAAAAGCTTAAACTTATGATAAATTTTATTTATTTTTATATGCAAAAAGAATGTGATTTGTATACCCTCTTATATAAAAACAGAATTGGGGAAACATGTAAAAATAATTAAATCTAAGTAGAATGTTGTTATAATACTTCATAAATATAGTAAAAAACACTTAAAGGGAATGATAAAATATAGGAAACCAACAAACGTATGACCAAATATTAGAATGTGATTAATCGCCTGTTATAGAATTTGAAATGTTAAAGTGGAAGATTATTTAAAGAGAAAAGTTTGAGAAAATTAATTCTAAATGCAAGAAGTAGAAATAAAACTAGTTTAATTTGTAAAGTTATATAAAATTTTATGCCCCCCCCCATCCTGTCAGCGTGTCTGACCATGGAAGTCCCGGGTTTGAGTCCTGTTCGGGCATGTATGTATGTTTTCTCTCTCTCTCTTCTGTCTTCATCCTTTCCTTATATGAATGTTCGCCTACCCTATAAACGGGTACCCATGCATGTGTTTACCGAAGAAGTTGGACTGGACTCCACACCAACCTACGGTTTAGTTAGAAAAGTGGAGCAGCGCACCCCATACTGCCAGCTTAGCTAGCACAAGACAACAACAATACATAAAATCTTATGGCAATATTATCATATCACTTGATAATAACATTTTATTGACATAATTTTCAAATGTTTTTGTATTATCATTAAGCATTTTTATCCAGAATCTATTTGTGAAGATGGAAAAGTAGAATGCATCAACAGAAACTGCTTTGCAAAATCTCAAAGATGCGATGGGGTTGATGACTGTGGAGATGGTACAGATGAAGAAAATTGCGGTAAGTTGAAAAAGAATACATTCAAGAAGTAATATAAGCTTTTTTTTAGTAACTAACTAATTTTTTTAAATATTAAGTTTCGTATTCAAGAATAATTTAGCGCAAACCTGCTCATCAAAATTTCATAAAAAATGGAAAATGGGAATGAGATAAAAACAATTTTGAGTGCAAGATAAGCAAATTTATTAACAATTTATAACGACTCATAAAAGTTATAGGCACATCGCAAGTTTTTTAATCTATAATGTGTTTTCAATATTTTTCTAATATTATTATTTATTTCCTTTTTCAGTTTGTTAGAAATGTCTTCGCTTATTTTTCATTTCTTAATTAGTAAGTAATAAGTTCTGTAATATCTCTAATGAAAAAGATGATTTTATTCGGACATATAAAATTAATAGAAATAAGTTATCTAATTCTGTATTTTTCATATTTCAGCTATTATGTCTGCATCAGCTATCAAATATATATATATATATATATATATATAGCATAATTCTAAACATGTTAAAATATTCATAGATAGGAGAAAATGTTATTCAATTCAATTTTTTATTATTTTCAAAATTCATTAATTATAAAAATATATTTTATAAGATTATTTAAAATCAGACGCACTTCATCTCAGACTAATTAAATTAAAATAATGTGTTTAATTTTGTTTACATTAAATTTATGCATTTCTTTTCATAGAATTAAATTATATTTCAATTTCATAAGAATCCACTCTGTTCTCAAAACAAGCATAAATTTCTCTCTTGATGTAATTTTCATGTCTTATAAAATATGATAAAGAAAATTAATCAAAATAGAGTACGTAATGTTTAAAGAGTACAGCAAGTTATTTAAATAAAAAAAATACCACTAAGTTTTGGGATTTCTTATTAAACAATATTTACTGAGAACTGTTATTTTCTATTTATATGTGCTACTCTTAATATATACAATTTACTTAAAAATAATATTTTTCGCCAAATATAATTAAGTTTACATTTATTGACATGTAATATAAAAGTGAAGGAAAAAATATAAGAATATGGTACTAAAAGTGTGATACTGTTCTTTGTTACAAAATGTTTTTTGAAATACATAAGCAATAAAAATTAAAATCACGTACACATCAATAAAACGAAGGAAATAACCACTCGTAATTTAATACCAAAGTTTGAATTATTTCATATTTGACATTAAATAACATTGGGTATAGTTTTAAAATATATTTTCAAGTAGGAAAATGTATCAATGATAAATGGAATTTTGACAAATTTGTGAAAATTACCTGCGGAAGATGTTGGCTATCTTTGTGTTTTTTGGTGTGATTGTTTTAGTAAGGATTGCTTTTAGGAAATGTCTATTGTATTGATAATTATTTATGTAGGACGTCCTGTTATAACCGAACCAAAAGAATGTGGCATCCAAGCCATCAAGCCTCATATCATCTATGATGGAAGTGATCGAATGGTTGGTGGAGAATCCGCAATTCCAAACAGCTGGCCATGGCAAGTGTCCTTACAGGACACAATGCCTGAACCCAACAGTCACTTTTGTGGTGGAACACTCATTAATGAGCAATGGGTTTTAACAGCTACCCACTGTGTTGAAGAGTAAGTTTCATAATCTTATACCCTAATTTTGCTAAAAGGGATTTTAAGGATTGAAAATGATGTATTATAACATAGTTAAATATTTAAATTCATTGAAAACTATTCATCAAAATTAATTCATTTGTGTTAATTTTTTCAGTTCTCCCGATCAAGGGGAAATTAAGATTCACTTGGGAGCACATGGCAAATACAACACAACTCAGTATGAACAAATTCGTTACAGTGATCGAGTGATTGCGTACCCAGACTTAGAGTCATATGAGGTAAATATTTCCCGTTACCATGGTAATCATTCTGTTTAACATAATAAAACCAATAAAGAATCAAAATTTGATCCTCATGAATATTAACAAATATTATAATTGTTAGTTTTTCTTATATACTGTTTACTTAGGATTCTTATATACTGTTTAGGTATTTAGGATATTTTTCATGAATGTTCTTTTGTAGGATGATTTAATATATACAAAATAAAAACATAATAAGTGATTTAATCATTATTCAATATGTATATAAATCACTAGTGATTTAAAATTTCATTTGAAAAAAACTTTTTGATTAACATTGTAATTTATTAACAAGCACACTTTTCACTTTAATTTTTCAATTAGTCGGGATTATATTTTGATAGTAATATTTTGAAGAAAAATAAATGTCATTTTCGTAAACAGCGATAAGAAATAGAGTATATGTTTTATATGATGTCACAAGAAGATATAAAACACGAAGACAATTTTTTGTTAAGATCTTATAAAATTTTGAATTTTATAATAGAAAAAATTTGATCTTATAATATTTTTATTGTAATAATGGGACCAATTAAAATTTGATTCTCCCTCGAACAATCGACGATCAGAAGTGCATTCTATATTTGATAACATATCCTCTCGGTAGAACCTTGTTTTTCTTCCAAAATGGAATGCATATTTATTAGTTTTAAATTCCTCATAAAATACATAAAATGTGACACTTCATGCAAAATCAAAGTTTGAGAGTGAATAGACATGAAAGCATATATATATATATATATATATATATATATATTAGAGAAAACTGTGAAAAAATTCTTGATTTCATATTAACCTATGTATACCAAGCGAATGATTTGAAATTTTATAATTAATTTTTCTCAGATTGAAAAGTTTGATATGAAGCATGATATTAGTCTCATCAAATTGAATGCACCAGTCAAATTCAACAAAGGGGTTCAACCAGCTTGCTTACCACAACTCGGATGGAAACTTCAAGATGGCTCGACTTGCATTGCTACCGGGTGGGGGGAAACACGAGGTAAAAATCCACTTTCAAATTAAAGTAAAATCCATTTCATTTATATATTCTTTTGGGTTTAATAAGATTTAATATCAAAACTATGGACTCCAATGTTTCAGAATTTTTATATCTTGTTTCTTAGAACTGTTAAATAGGGTGCTATTACATAATCTGTGAAAAATAATTCGTCAAGATAATGGATGTCCAAAAATCTTACATTTATTCATATCGGTACCACCAAGGGAATACCCAATGTGACATCACAAGGATCGCCCCGTTGTTTTAAAATTTCTTGAAGACAACTTCTACAGAAGCTAATTATAATACTTTTTATACGGCATCATATTTTTATTGGACTATTCTTTAATTAATGTATATATGCCGAAGACGAGCTTCGAATAAAAAAAACATTTATCATTATAAGACTTTATTATAATTTAAACGTGTTGAAGCTCATCTTTAATGAAAATTTTCTAAGGGATATTCCTTAAATCACGTTAAAATTTTTAAAGTCAATTAATAATGTTTATTTTTAACTCTAATATCAATTCATAGTAAATAACATTAAAAAATACGATGATATTATTTCATAATTTAAAAAATTCAGGATTTTAAAATTTCAATAGTTTTCTCCAATTATGTAATAAAGTCAGGAAGAAATTTAAAAATGAATAATTTGAAAACGAATCGAGTTACACAGATATGGTTTGCACCAAACAGACGGAAAAGAATCCAGGTTATGTGTGGCAACGAATAAAAAATTGTTTGGTTGGCGATCAACAGATGGCGCTGTAGTATTTTGTTTCACCAAACGATGATTTACAAATGAAAAGATGTTGACTACTTACAAGTCAGCTTAAATTCAGTTAATTAATACTACAGTAAATACTCGATGAGCCATCCCATTTTGAAGTTTACCTGTGAGACGAGTCACCACACCGTTCACAGCATTTAATAGTATTTCTTGGATTATAGCTAGCACATTTTGGCGGATGGCATTTTTCAGTGCTGCTAGTGATGCCGGTTGGTCTCGGTACACTTTTGATTTCAAAAAACTCTACAACAAAAGTCACAGGGTGTTAGATCGGAAGATTTTAGAGGCCATACGTGATTAAAATTGAAATGCTCCCCAAATGTTAATCGTAGTAGCCGTTGCACAAGCAGATGAATATGAGGTTGTACTCCTACTTGCAAAAAGGTGATTATTTACGCCTGCTGCGCTTGTAGTTCAGATATAATGTTGTTCTGTAACAATGTTACATATCGCTAACCAGTGGCAATAAGTGTTTTGAAACCCGTAGGTGTGACTTTCTCCAAAAAGCCGCCTACCCTGTCTAGTGGTTAGCGTACCTTACTACGATGGTATTGATTACTATGGATGATGTATTTTCTCCTTCTTTGTGCTTCTTATGGTTTCCTCAGATGATGGATGAATGTGGCCCGCCCTATAAACGGGTTTGTGGTGGTGGGACGTTGGTAATGCTACTCGCCTCCGTGACTTGGTTCACAGGTGCCCACCGGGTAACGATAAATGAGTAGCAATTTCAGGCCTTGTTGTGGCGAAGGGTTGCTCACCCATACTTTTGCCTCACCAAGTATATATATATTGTAGTTAGAAATATAAATAGTTGAAACCGAAAACATCCGACAGTTTCTCATACAGTTATGCATGTATATACTTCAATGGGAAAACACATTAAAAGGCAAGACTTTGTTATTCAGCTACATAACGCAGATTAATGCTTTCAGAAAAAACTACAAGCTATAAAAATCAAAGAATAAATAATTCTGTTTCTTTCAATCTCTTTTCTTATATTATTATACAAAAAAAAAAAAAAAATTGGGCTTTTACAAGTTTTTGAAATTTATCAATTTGCATTAACATGAAATCCTTAAACTCATCTTTAAATTTATTACAGTTTTGAATTACTTGTGAAGATAAAGTATGTATTAGATGTTAAAATAAGTATTACTTTTAATGGTTTTTATTTAGTAGATTTGATACCGGTTAACACATTTTTATTTTATTTACAATAGATTGATTGTAGTGGTAGCTTATAACATAAGCATTTTTGTAATATATTTTCATCTAACAAATATATATGATGAAAAATATTTTACATTATTAATTATAATTTATATTATTAAATTAAATATTGATTTTTAGGTACTGGTGATTCCGAAGTTTTGAAACAAATGGAACAAATTGTGCAGCCCAAATCGAAATGTTCCGTTGATGAACACACACAAATCTGTGTTGAAAAACCTAATAATTCTCCCTGCCACGTAATAATTTCATCATTATTTTTCACATAGTCTTCTATTTAGCCATGAATGAATTTAGCTTTTAATTTCATTATTTATATTGAGTTTGAACAAAAGTAAAGTGAAAAAAGCTTCATCGAATTATTCATAACATATGGCAGAATGAATAATTTGTTATATAAGTTGTTTATATATAAGTTGTTTTAATATAAGTTGTTTTCATTAATTTCTATTTTCAACAATTCATTCATATCATATTCAATAAAAGTTTATTAGTTTTTTTTTTTTTTTTTTTTTTTTTTTACGGAAGACTTTGTAATGTTTAGATTGATAATTACTTATGAATAATTTAAGTAATAATTTAAGCTAAATTTCTCTAATCAAATTATTAAAAAATAATTGGTAAATAAATGCATAATTTAAAATTTTTTTAAAAAACTATCTTTCTTAATCAAATTTTATAATTTTTTAATGAAAATTTTTAATATTTTGTTTACATTTTTAAAATGCATATGATTTTTGATAATTTGATTAACGTTCCCAAAGTCTCCTTTTAATTGCATTATAGTATTGTAATTAATATATTGTTTTGCAAAATAATTCCATTACTATAATACATATACTATAATGCATACATATATAAAACTTTAAGTTAACTTAAAAAATTTACTATAGATTTATACTTTATTTTATTAAAGAAATTAAATTATAAGAATATTTCACTAACACAAATATATTTTAAAATAAAAATTAATAATATATTCTCCGATATATATTTGTTATATTATCTCTTAACGTTAAATAAATCATCACATAAAAATTCTAATTTTAAATACTAGTTGCTGTTATATATTTGACTACATTTGTTCAAGCGTTTGTTACTACACGATAAAACTAAAACTGTAAGATTAGGTTTTATTCAAATATTTTTCTTTTGTACAAATATCCTTCGGTAAATTAAGCAAAGTAATTTTGAATTTAACCATAATTTGTTTATTATTGTGTGATATATACACATTAAAAATGAGAAATCCATCTTTTTTTTTAGAAAAGCATATGATAATCAAGTATTTATTCGAAAATGTAACTTTCTTCTGTATACGTATCACTATTTGCATTATTTTTCTGTGAAACGTATCACTATTTGCCTTTCATTATTTGTTAAAATAATTATTATACATTATTTATAATGAAAATTAGGAAAACGAATTAACTGAATTTGAATTACATTCATACGAGGTAAATACCGCTTTGAATTGATGAAATTAACAAAATATTAGATTCATAATTTTTCCTTGATGACTAATATCTTTACTTGTAATAGCGACTAGTACTAAAGAATATCTTGTACAAATCGAAGAGATATTCTTAAAATTAAATCTTATTCTAAAACATATGCATTTACTATTTAGAGATAATGGATGTACCGAATTTAGATTATATATATATATATAAGTCA
>JAPDSC010041272.1:1940-19597 GCA_026290005.1 Latrodectus geometricus
GGATAATTTTGTACATGTTAGAATATTCTTTTTACTTTCTTCCGTTACACTAAATAATCTCAGTGATACAAAATATTAAAATGTGTCGGATAATCTCTTCAATCTATAACATTCCCATAAACCTGATGTTCTGGACCTAAAACAATGTAGTAACTATTTTTCGATTACACATTAGTAATTTTTCTCTCATTTATAAATAAAATTTTAAAAATGAAGTCAATAAATTCATATGCTTTTATTTATATAAAATATCATATAATTTATAATATCAATGAACAATAAATAAGTTTTAGAAACCGGCATTTCTTAAATCAGCTTCGTAAGAAAGGTCAAGGGGGTGTTTTTGTCACAAATCACAAATTTAACTTTAAATTTATTTTAAAATAGGCATTACGATTGATTGTTGCAATTTGTTTGAAAAAAACTATATATTGTTTAAATATTTTGTTGGTATTTGTTTTCTAAATTGAAATCTTAGAAAATTCCTATCAAAAATTAAGTGAAATGTAGAATACATCAAAAAATAAAATAAAATAATAATGGAAATAATTTAAATCAAACCGTTAATTTACCGTTAATTGCAAATTAGTGTATAATACTTTAATTGCAATATTACACTTTCTTTATTTCTGATGCAAAATTTATTTCATTATTTGTTGTTATTAATAATACCTTTCATGTAATATTGAAAATGAAAATTAATACAACTCAATTAGCAAATTGAAAAAAATAAAAAAAATTTGCTCAGAGAACTTGACTTATATTATAGTATTATAATTATAGAATTCAATTTATAAAAATTGTACAAAATTTATAAACAATGTGTCAAATTTTTCATTTGAATTGGTTTTTTTCATATTTTTCGGAATCAAATTTAAGTGTGATGTTATTATTCAAGAAATCAAACAGAAAAACAACGATATAAATAAAAGTATGTTTATCATGACATTATAAGTTTTAAAGTAATGTAAAAAAAATGATGGCATCATACATATTTTCAAAAGAACAACAAAACTTATAATCTTTAGCACTTAGAATAGTTTTCGGTTAGCCTATACTTAAAGGTGTTCTCTTGATTCTCGCCAAGTTATTTTAAGCATTTTATTTGGTTTTAAGTTTGCTTATATTGTCTATATTGCAATTTCATTATGTTTTGGCCCCTATACCTGTTTGCACTGTGTTCAGCGCAAACAGGAATGGCGCCAGCAAAAAATTGCCAAGGGCACACCCTCAAATATAGTTTTACCAAGTTTTCAACAATAGTTTTGGTTTAGCTTAATACTTTTAAATAGCTTTATACATTTACATGTTACTTTCAAATATATGTTTGTGTAACTAAAAAATTATCTTGGCGAAATATTTTAAAGACCTTACTTTTGTCAGCAATTAAACTTTCTCATGTGGTCTCATTTATATAAAAACATTGAGAAATTTTATACGACTGGTTTCTCCTTATTTATTTATTTATTTTGCGAAAGTGATATAAAAAGTTGGTAAAACTATATTTTAGGGTGCTCTTTGGCGAACTTGGCGATTTTGTTGACGTGATTCCTATTCACGCCGATTACAATGTTAACGGGTAGGGTTGTACATTCAAAAATAACGTAACGTCCTTTATATTTTCAAAATTCTAAAAACGATAAACCAATCAGAGCCTCGACTGAATCTAAACCGATCAGAACACGATTCAATTTTGTCCAGCTTGGCGATCAATCGCTATCACTACTTGGCGAGAATCAAAGGGGCACCCTAAAGTATAATCTAACCAAAAAATGATAAAGTCCGATAATTTATTAATATTCTTAGTTTCCGTGCACATATATAATATATATTTTTAAAAAAAGTGATTATATATTTTTAAAAGTCTCTTATATATTTTTAAAAAAAGTGATTGAATTTTGCAACATTTGGCGACATACTTATTTGGGAGTATAGGTCTATCCGATGGTACGTAAGTGCGGTACTTTTAACTAACTTTTATTAAATCCGTCAAATATTAAGGTTTTAACAAACTAGGAATCTTGAGCCATTGGGAATTTTCCGCTTTCTTCAAATCTAAAAATCAATACTAATTTACTCTGATAAATACCTTCGTTAAAGATCCAAGTATTAATGAAGGAATTTCATTAAACTCTCTTAAACAGATGTCCCTTGCAATTAAGCAACTTATAAGGCATCTCGAACTGATTAATTTACATCAAGAAATTCAACTAATCGTCGCTTCGTCAAAAAAGTGGGACCTTCAAAATGGCAGAGAACTTCAGTTGAGGAATTGGTGCATCTGTGCGAAGAATGTGACACTTACAATTAAATTTAAATACTTCAATGGGAACAAAAAATTCGAAAGTCCTCGGTATTTATTAGGAAATTTTAGAACAGGGAAAAATAAGCTCACACTAAATTGAAGAGAACTAATTTGCTCAAAAATCTTTTTAAATGGAATGATTCAACTCTTACTTTTTCTCTTCGACTTTGTTTCTTATTTTTGAAAACAGTATGGAATTAAACATTATAAAAGTAATCGAAAAATTATAAATGCAACGTACTTCACTTAACGAACTTCTTGGGTTGATTAGCAAATATTTTATTGGTATAAATTGCACATGTTTCTGACTGACAGTCATTCTTAATTAGTTTTTAACAAGAAATTTAATGCAGGGAAAATTTAATCACACACACAACTGATTCAAAGGAATGTGTTATGCTAAAAAAGAGAAAAAATGTGCCAGTGAATATTTGTTTATATTCATTTTTTTAATTTAAGTTGAATGGCCAATAAATTTTGAAAATAAGCAAATCTAAAATAATTTTAACATGCTTGAAAGCTATTTAGGTAATTGTACCATAATAAGTGACCCCACCGTTTTGCCAACTGATTTTACCTGGCGTCATTATTTTTTGTTGTGGCTTCCGGGTATTTTTTAGGTAAACGTCGACCATTTTGTAGTTAGACACGTTTTATTTCCTTTTTACATGAATTATTTTGTTATTTATCGAAATTTATTCTATAAAAACGATGATTTCATTCGAAGCCTAGAATTTTTGATAAACCTTTCATTTTTTATGCAGCATGCAAAGTTTTACAATATCCAGATTGTCACAATTTTAATTATTTTGATGGAGAAAAGAATATGTGGTTAGGTTTAAAATGCAATCTGCTTTATTAACTATTTAATATTTTTTTAAATTAAGGTATTTTTTCATAATACTACTTCAAGGGCACTTTCAAGGGATCTGATGATAATGATATAAAAATATAAAATTCTTATTTGAAATTTTAGGCGCTGTTTTCAAAAATTTTTTTTCAAATGAAAATTTATAATTTTTAAGCGTGTTTAAAACAGGTGTCATGATGTTTTTCGCACACCAATACATGTACGTAAATGTAAATTAAATTTTAATATTTTTGTAATTTTGTTTGTTATTTTTTCATATACCGTAGTTTTTTTAATTTGTGTGTCGCTCAACAATTATTTTCTTGCACATAAAGACTTATTTAGACATGAACCTACAGTTTAAAGTAGAACCACGGCGACACGTGGAAATCAAACTTAAGAACAGAAGACAAACGTTAATCATTCGGTTGCAAGTTTGGCTCTTTCTTCCTGGAGTAATAAAAAATGCATCATTAAAATTTAATACTGAATAAGAGACGAAGATTACGTTTCTTTATTTGGCATCTTAAATTCGAGAGTTCTTGTGGATGGCCGATAGTTCACCTTCTTCTAAATAAACACACGGAGTTAATTACATTTCTGGAAAATCGCGTGACGTTATTCGGTAAAAGCTCGAATATTCAATGAGTCATTTTGACACATCTACTTCAGAATGCATATTAACAACGTGATTTTTCACAAGGACTCTTCGAAATCGGATCACGCCAAATTTCACGAAAAAAAAAGTGACTTTATCGTGAGGACTTCCTGCAGAATTTTCGTTTCAAGCTGTCTTCATTGACTGTTTTGGTGGTTATTTGTTTTTATGGTGCCCTTTTCTGTACCTACAAGCGTCTTCCGATGGCGATTGTTTTGTCGCCATTTTTTTAATTACACTCGCCAACCACTTCGCTCACATTCTTAGCATTCATAAATAAAACTCATGTATGATATTCCGCATTATTTTACAATAAACGTCGCGTGTAAAGTCTAGTCTATTCAGCATATTCCATCAGTAGTTCCTTGGCTTATATATCCGGAAGAAATGTAGGCGCGCGTTTCCTGAAACCTCGCCAATTTCTATACATTCTCTCACAAAGAAATGAAGAAGGCATAAATACAAAAATAATAGGTTAAGCAAATTGGATATTAATAGTCTTAAAATTAATAGAATTAACATATTACAATTAATAAAATAAAATTAATTGTATGCAAGCATATTGTGCACATTTTTTTAACAATAGTAAGCAGCAAAATTCGGTACTGGTATTCTCTTAGTATTTCTTATTTAATTTCACATATTTTCAAAAATATTACATTTGATTAAATTATATTGTTTGAATATATTACAAACTTAGATGTATTATAAAAATATTTTGTATTATCAAATAATAATATATTTTAAAAGAAAAATAAAAGGAAATAAAACTTATTTTGTAAAGAAAAATACAAATTCATAAAGGAAAGGAAGGTTAAATTGTTTTCCTTGCTACAATATTTATTTAAGTATTCACAATTTGAATACTATTTTTTACAACTACAAAATATATTTCATTTAGTTGTAAAAATATAACTTCATATTTCAAATGAAACTCTTATTGAAAGTTAATACGTTGAATTCTTCCAATAGATTTCTCCTATTTATGAGATTATTTGAGCCATCAGTGACTGCAATAATTTAAAATTATCCTCTATAAAAATAAGGAGTTTTTACTTTTAAATAATGTTTTTTTATATAAAAAAGATAACTTTTATTTTCAATTTAAAAACTATTTCTCAATGAAACACTTATAAAAAATACAAAACGTTTAAAAATAAGAATAAAAATTAAAATTTTTTTAAAAAATTCGAAAACCAACTTTACTGACGAAAGTTACAATTATAAAAACAAAATTTTTATAAATTTTTTAAAAATTTATTTTTGTGCAATTTTTATTATATTTACAAATTATTTTCATTTGCTAAAAAATTAAACCTTTTGTTAGAAAGCTCCATAACTTATTAAAAATATGTTTATAATTGAAAATTATGAAAAATATCAATAACTGTACTTTGTATAAAACTTAAGCTTCGACAGCGGTGACTACATTATACTGTACTCAACTTAATTTTTAAATTATTTTAATTATTAAAAATTTATTTTTATTTCAAAAAAGAGTTTACGGGTGAATTCTAATTCGCAATTATTAATTGTTGTCACCATTCGAAAATTATACATTTGGTTGATCTTTACATTTAACTTAAATTTGATTCATAAATTTGGTTATCAAATGTTATATTTAATATATTGTAAACAACATTAAATTAAAATTATATTTTTATTAAAAAAAAATCATTAGATTACATATTTTGTAGCAAAAATAATCATAAGAAATGCCATATTTGTTTCATTAGATAAAAGATATTTAAAAGATAAACTAAATATAATGTGGAATTTGCAAAAGTGAATACTAATATTTAAAAATAAAAATGTGGTCTTTATTATTAAAATAGAAACTCTTATAGATTTTATCCTATTCAAAACAATATATGGGGCTATTAGACCTAAAAGTTCAGTACAAAACGATTACGATTAATCTCGCAAGCGATATAAAAGGAAGAAAGAGAACTTAATGGGAGAAGAGAAGAGGAGTTACGTGATGTTTCTTTTAAGGATCGGAAACATTTGACCCGGATGTGACAGGTCGGACGATCACAGCGCGGCACCTGTCAATACGCTCTTTTCGCCCTCCGCCACGTGTGGCGCTTTCATCTTCTTTTATATCCACATGAGATGGGGATCCTCTTCTACTCCTTCATTTTGCTGAAAAACCATTCCTTATGCCTTACAAGTTTCAATATACACACAATATACACATGTTTCAATATACCTTACATGTTTCAATATTCATTGCTGAGGTACAAAATTTCAAGAACAGGGATTATTAACAAATGTTGAACTTTTAACAAACGCTCTAATATGTTTTATTAATATCTACGCTTTGATTTCATTTAATTTTTATTTTTTCCCTTCAGTTGTGAGTTGCATGATGTTAAAATTTAGATGAGAGAAAATTCAGAGCATTTAACTGTTCTTTGATAAAGGCAAATATGAAAGCATGGCGTCTAGAATTGGAAATGGTATTAATGGTACGGATACTGTAATAACCAGTTACGATAAAGTTTAGTTTCGTTGATTACACATAGGTATTTTTGATGAATATGATACATGGGTATGTTTGGAGGTAAGTTACATTAAATGGATAAAGATAAAACAATAATAAACAAATAACCTTATATAATTGTTTTATTGTATTTATATTTATTCCTAAAATAAAAACAGTTTTCAAATATACATAATTCAGAATGAGATGGAAAAAGTGTTTATGGCAGGAAGTCTTCGAAAACATTTTTCATATTAAATCATTCATAGATAATGAAATAGCTTCTCAAACATAGTTTATTTTGGAACAAAAACATGATAAATGCAACAACATTATTCAATCTTGATGGTCAAATTTTCTTCTTGTAGCTTAAATTTAAATAGAAAGGCAGAAAAGAGGCAAACAATGGCCAATAGATTACCGATGTGTCACATTGACCTTGAAAAAAAAGATTAATAATGTAATTGTTCTATTATAGTTCTGCTTTACGTAACTGATAAAAATTTGCAATACATTCGTTTCAAAAGTTGAATTATTTATTAGTGGCTGAAATCCTAATATAATATCTTAATTGCCTTGTTTAGGTGTTTTTAAAAGGAGGAAAGTGCTTTTTAAAGCATGAACATTATATATTTCTATTACACGTGTATATAATTATATACAAAACTAAATTATCAGTCTCACTGTACTTCACCTAGGGCCTATGGCCTACTGTGCCCATATACGTTTTCATAACTGGGGGCCCTGGGGTTCCAGTGAAGTGATCAGCCCCTTAACACGAACCTTAAATATTTAGTTCCCAAGCATGATTAGTACTAAATATTTTATCTCAGGCTTAACCCTTCTTTGCATAATGATGGAAATTTCCATCATAACCTATAATGCCCAAAAATTATATAAAAGAACAAGTTCACTTTAAGTGGATCGTGTTTGAATACCTTTTTAATGTCCATTGCATAAAAAGAAACATAGCTGTCAAAAATAAACAAGTGTCATTATCAGTGAAACGAGCTTAAAGTTGTCTCATTCCGCTGTTTGTTGTAGTTGCAATAAACGTATGATTTCGTTTATAATTTTGTTTTATTATATTAGAGTTTCTATTGCTAAAAAATTGAAAATGAGTGGAAGAAAGGTTTGTAACACGTGTTTCTGTTATTTTCCTCTTTTATTTCTATTTAGTACTAAGCTAATGATCTAACTTATTGATGATGATGGAAATTTTTAGCATATTGTTTTTTGTTAAATTTATACTATAAATATATACAAAGATTTTTTAAACCATTTTTCCTTTAATTTTGAACATGAATTATATCAACTTGATTTATTTCACCAATAAAGAAAAAATCATGCAAAAAAGGGTTAAAAATGATTATAGTAAATAAGTCAATATTCATTCTATGAGATATAATAATCACACTATATATCCTATACAAAGATATATAAAAATATTTCTAGTAAGGCTAATTTTCAGTTAAAATTCTTGAAGTCAAAAATATTCAAAATTTTTTATTCAATATTCATACTGCTTGAATACAAACTGCTATAAATTCAGTTTAAAAACCGAGCAATGAAAAGAAAAAAAAGATGATTAAAAGAAAAAAATATTCGTGTTTTATTCCATTGAGTTATTTTAATTTACATTTTTGTAATTTGAATTGTACATTAATTACTGTAAAATTAGAAATGCATTTTGTACAAATTTTAAAATTTTGGAATAACTGTGGGTGATTTATATAAGTGAAGTTTATTATATGTAAATAATTTAACCTTTATTTCTTATTTCAAAATCACTTTGTATATTGGATTTTGTAATGCTATTATGGTAGAAACTGTGATTATATATAGAAAGGGTAAAATTGTTTTTAAATAAAATGATTTATTTAATCTTTTTTATCTATTTCATTATCATTCTCATTAAAACATTGTTTTGATATTATTTTGTTTAATATTTTGTGATTAATTAATTTTCCATTTATTCTTAGAAATATCGAGAGGCAAGAACTATAAACCATATAATAATGTAAATAAAATTAAAAATTATTTATGAAGAATGTTGGAAATTTAATAGAATTGAGACGTAGTTTAAATAGAGAAATCATTCAAAAGTCACATTTATAAATAGTTTCACACATTATGAGATTTATCAGCAAGAAAATTAATTTTCGGGTTTTAATTAAAAATTAAAACTTAAAAATTTTCTGATGTATGCATATTTTCAGCAATAGTAAATATAATATTTCTTATACAATTTATTTCGTTTTATTTATTGAAAATGTATTTTATTTAGTTTCAATTGAAATGTTATTTATTTGTGATTAAGATATTACAAAATATAAACTAACCTTAAGGAAAATATGTTTATAATTACGTTTCTAATTTATTATTTTTTTTATTTCAAATAATCATTTTAAGAATAAATCTGTATTTTTGAAAGGCTCATAATTATATATATATATATATATATTCTAAGATTCTTTAATATTTAGAACAAATGTAAATACAATAAAGTTATTAGATAAGATTATTTAAACATAAAAAAAGATAGAATAATGAAAAATTTCCAAAATGAATTTTGAAATTTTTGAATTCCAAAATGAATTTTGAAATTTGAGTCGTTATAATTATTACACAGAACAAAGGAAAAAAATTGAAAAAAAAAATAAAAAAACGATACAGTAAATCAAATTAAATGAAGTGTCCAGCTTCATCAGGAAGTTTTGACCATTTTGATACGGAGTCATGACACACCGAAGAAATACCGAAAAAGTTTTAAAATTAAGAAATAACACAAGGCTTTTTCAGTTTTTCCTTTTCTTCTGTATAATTGTATAAATGCTTCACATTTTAAATTTCACTTTGTTATATGTTCTATATTTTTTTCTATATTTAAATAATATTATCTAATTGCTTTATTGCCTTTTATTTGTTTCGAATATTAACCCTTTGATCACTTATCAAAACGCCTTGCATTATATATATATATTAGGTTGAGGAAAAAGAAATCCATTATTTTTACGTGAACTTTATGTAACTTCTTTTGGATTTGCTTTGTAAAAAGTTTTAAAACAGCTTTCATGTAGATTTTTATGTCTTGCACATTACGACAGCTGACATGCGGTTATCTTCGATCATTTTTGATATTTTATAGACATTTTCGACGATGCTGTATCCACATGCGAGGTGCATCTCTAACATCAAAAATACCCGAGCGGAATCGACGAAACAAATATTGTACGTAACTGGTTGTTACAGTATTATATAGGATGATAAACACCTTTCACAATTTCAGCCACCTTTTCGGTATCATAAAAGAAAAACGAAATTGTATCGAATTTTCTGTTTGTTGTCTTCCATTTTTTAAAACCTTGTACTCGTAACTGAATTAATCAAACAAAAAACTGCAAGAGGATATTTTAGTGTCAAATGTCATCTTTCCAACGAGCATAAATCTGAAATTGTTTGATAGATATCTCACGAGATAGCGATCACTACAGACGTCTACCGAAAAAATAATGGATTACTTTTTCCCCAAACTAATATATAATTTGGCCAAAGTTGAACATGACGTTCCAATACGTCATTGAAAATGAAACGATATTTAACATGTTCATTCTTGTTTATTTCTAAACAATTTGTATCCACCATACTCTCCCTCTCTTCAAAATTATCAATAAAATTTGCTTTTTGTTATAACATGTTTGTTCCTAAATTTTCATTTCTTTGGAATACTAAATATATTTAAAATTATCCCAATATCATACGTATATTAATATATATCATGAATAAATGAATTCTTTCATAAAATATGCTGTTCTTAAATTAAGTTATACCCCAAAAAATGAAATGTATTCCAAATGCAAAAAATATTCAAATAAATGTGCACCCAAACGGTTAAATTATCTTCGACTGTTTTAAAGGGTAACTTATTTAAGCTGCTCTTGCGCTGAATTTGCCATACTTGTATATTCATTTATAATATATATATATATATAATCAAAAAATTTCTTCTCCAAACGGATTTTTTTCTAGAAATAATCGTATATTACTAAAAAAAATACATTTTTCCATTCAAATATTATCAATTCCAAAAAAAAATCATATAAAAAGGAAGAAAATAATTGATAGTGCGCCTCCCCAATCGGAGTGGGCTTTGAAAAGCTCTGCAATGCATACAAAAGTCAAGTGATTCCAAGATTCTTATTAAGAGAGGAGTGGTCGGTCTCCGGTTGTAGGCGTCGTGTCTTATGGATGGACTTTCTTAAAATGGGGTCTTGACCCACACAGCCGACCGGTTCCTTTCTTCTGAGAGCTTCCTTTCCGATTCTCGGAGTTTAACGAAAATGAGAAATTACTGATTACGTACAGCAGGAGGAGGGAAGAGATTTTGTTAGGAAATGTTTTATGTGTACCGAAATTTATATTATTGAATGGAGTCCATGGATCTAAACTAAGCTCTGTTTAGGTAATAGTTTTTGAGGTCATAGTAACATTGTGGTAAAATGACCTTCTTTCCAGTGGAAAGTAGCGAGTTTGATTTCTACCACTATTAAACATTTGGCAATAGATGGTGTGTATATATCTTCTTTACATTCATTTGTTGTAATGGTTGTTTTGACATTGCGGGAAAGAACCTATCAGTCTAAGATTGAAGTAAGACAGTGAAGTTTCAGTCTATATAGCCTAAGTTGTCAGGTGGAAGGATTTTTCACTCACAGTGGGTGATATTATGTATCGCAAGGGAGGAAACCAAAAAATCAACACAAGCCTGCAGCAGAAATCAAAAGTGGAACTTCATTACCCGCTGTTCATGAGTGTCTGGTATCAAACCTCACAACTTCCGCTTTGAAGAGAAATATGCTGCCTCTAGATCCCGATAAGCTTGTAGAAAATACTTGACAAAATTTTCTGTGTCTAAAATCAAATGGGCATCGAAGGAAACTTCACTTACCTAAGGCAATTGCTTATGGGATGATCGAAGGGAGAGTGCTTTTCGAAGTAGGTGATCCCGAGTTCGAACCCTGTTGTTGCGTTTGTCTTTCTTTATGTTCATCCGTCGTTGTGGATGCTTGGGAGTTTTCCGGACTTCCAAATTTACAGCACGCAAATATTTCTATCTCAAAAACTATCAGAAGACCAAAATGCAATGGATATAGTAAAAAACTTCACAGAATCTTCCAGCAATTGGATTTTCCACTATTTGGTGCCTTGTATTATTGAATGAATTAATTAAAGGGGTTCGTTTTCTCATGTTTAAATTTTGCATTAGTTTTATGATCCTAGTTTTATTTTACTTTACTTTATTATACACTTACTTTCTTTTTATTAAGGACTGTAAAATATACGATTGAGCTATATGTAGCGGAATTATTTTCATTGCATAAATTAATAGGCAATTAAAATATTATTCAATTGCAGCTTCCTTTAAGTATATTTTAAAAAATGTGAAAAAAAGAGATTTTAATAATCTTAAATTTTGATATAAATGACTTTCGCTTCCAATATTCTCTTTCTATTCTTTGTAGATAATGAAAAGTATATTCCGCAGAGATTTCCCACGATTTCATAGAGAATTCGCTTCGAAGAATTCCCCAGATTGCTATTGCTTTCAAAAATAATAACGATAACGCCTAAATGCATCGACGTCCCAAGCACACGTGATCGCGGAAACGTGAACACGCGCCGCTCGCATAATAGGCTTTTCGCGCCATTGTTACTCTACGCAGCAAACAGTACCCGTTCATTAGGCCGGAAATAACGATGAGTGACACTCCACCTTAATTAAGCAATTAGCGGTCTCCCATTTTCGCTTAATTGCCCGCTGCAGCAGCGTCAACCGCAAAACACCCGCATGCTGACACTCTGACAGCGACCGCGTCACCAAGCATTTCCCTCGCCCTCTACACACACGTTGTCAATGTGGAACATATAGAAATTGCACCGGCCATATTGTTCCTATAGGATGCTCAACCTCCTCCTACCCTCCCCCCTAGTGGTCTGTTGCTCTCGCTCTTCCCTGGCGCTCGCCTCTTTCGACTCCGGTGATTCTCCACCATCCGTGCCTAATCCGCTCCGGATCATCCCCTCGTTTGCAAGGCCCCTTTGAGCGATGTTGAAGAGATTTAAAGTCGGTTGCCACACTTATTTTACCACTATACAACCTAAATGGCAAAACTGCAACATTTTTTTAGAACTAACTTGTTCCTGGGATAATCTTATTATTCTTGTTAAAATCAAGTAATATCCTTCTTCAAGATTTGGCAAGATACACTAAGCAAGAATGTACAAACTATGCAACAATGTGGAACAAGTTCTATATAAATAAAATTATATATATATAATTTTATGTATATATATGTTCGTAGTGGGGGGGAGGGGGTCTTGACTTGACTTTCCTGTTCTTAGTTTTAGATTTTCTCAGCTTTATTTTGATGATGTTTGAATCCTTACTTGCATGTACATTTCTTAGTTTAGCATCTTGGCTGGCTAAACTCTAGACTTCCCAGTTCTAGGCTATTGATTTTTAAGTCTAAAGCCTTCTTTATTTTCATGATTTTCAGCTGTATGTGCCTTGCTTAGCAAAGTCCATAAGCTTGTTCAACGCTGTCATTCCTTATTGTCCTTTGCTCTTCAGTTCTTCGTTTTTAGGATTCTTAATTCCTTAGATTTATGTACTTTGTAAAGAGCTTAGTTTGTCTTGGCTTGCTGAACAATGTAACTCTAAATTTTATTGTTCGTGGCCTTTGATCTAAACTAAACTAAACTTAGTGCCACGCATGCTTGGTACTCTGTTTTATTGACCCACTGGAGGGATGAAAGACTGAGTGGACCTTACCCAGGAAAAATATCATTTCGCTTGGAAGATATTGCAATCATGCCCTATTTAACGTTCCTGGGTTAGGAAACAAGACGGATTTTTTATTCTTTCGGAATTCGAAATCACTAGCTTACAATAGCGACACCGACACTTTAATCAATTAGGCCACTGCAGTAACGGCTAGTTACTTGTTGCATCAGCATATTTTTCTGTACTAGCCCTGAGTTGGGTTCTACAAGAAAGAGAAAGCAGCCAGGTGGGGGTCTCTGTAAATTTCCATTCTTACTAACAGAAATATCATTTCACTCAGAAATATCATTTCACTTGGAGGACATTGCAACCACCAACTATTTAACATGCATCAAGCATTAACTTTTAGGTAACATGATTTTCGTTTAAGATGAGATCCGAGCAAAAATACCTTCCAATAATGAAAATGACGTCCTAACCTTTCTTCTGACCACGAACATTCCTGGTAGATGATTCTCATTTAAATGCATTCTTTTCCAAAATATTTATTTTTAAAAATGAATCAAATTATTTCCAATGTTTATAAATTTGAGGACATGGATAGTTACAATTGTAGTTAATCAAACTTTTCAGGAGTCGTGATGTTGACTCTTCTCATACTAGAATAGTCATTATTTCAACCTTCACTTCAACAGTTTTTGCGTTCGATTCCCTCTGTGACGATTAAAAAGTGAACGTTGAGCACCAAACCTGGAGAAAATTCTCTACGCAAAATGCTTTTAATCTTAATTGTCTCATTATTGGAAACAAAACAATGTAAAAGAAATGCTTTTAAGGAACATTTGAAAAGGCAGATTTTTATATTAAAAAAGATTTCAAACTTTTCGCACTTTCATATTTTTAGGGTACTTATCATAAATGAATATAAAAATGAAATGCGTATTTCTTGTACGCGAAATATTTTTTTTTTATTATTATTTCTAATGGTCTGGTGTCATAGGATTTTCTCCTTTTGTACTACAAAAGGAAGAAGTGTTGGTATCTCACATAGTGTGGCACCTAGTGGGTGTGCCATCGTTACCCCGAAAGTGGGTGGGTCTTCGTAATTTAGAAGCAGGGACCAAGTAGAAGACCCCCCCCCCCTTGACCAACCATCCCAGAGGTATCATTGCACATGGAGGACTTCGCGATTACGGCATATTTAACGGGCCACTATTAATGAACACGACGTATCTTTGGTTGTGATTCGAACTCATTGCTTTCCGAAAACGCCCTAACGACTGTAAATAAAATACTCATGGCTGAATTTTCTTTACAGTTTATTTTACAAATTGTTCTGTTTACTAAGTGTCAAATCATTTTTTAAATCAAAAATGCATTTTAACCCTTCTTTGCATAATGGTGGAAATTTCCATCATAACCTATAATGCCCAAAAATTATATAAAAGAACAAGTTCACTTTAAGTGGATCGTGTTTGGATACCTTTTTAATGTCCATTGCATAAAAAGAAACATAGCTGTCAAAAATAAACAAGTGTCATTATCAGTGCTTAAAGTTGTCTCATTCCGCTGTTTGTTGTAGTTGCAATAAACATATGATTTCGTTTATAATTTTGTTTTATTATATTAGAGTTTCTATTGCTAAAAAATTGAAAATGAGTGGAAGAAAGGTTTGTTTCTGTTATTTTCCTCTTTTATTTCTATTTAGTACTAAGCTAATGCATCTAACTTTCGATGATGATGGAAATTTTTAGCATATTGTTTTTTGCTAAATCTATACTATAAATATATACTAAGATTTTTTTAACCATTTTTCTTTTAATTTTGAACATGAATTGTATCAACTTGATTTATTACACCAATAAAGATAAAACCATGCAAAGAAGGGTTAATACTTTCTTCATAATTGATGAGTTGGTATAATATTATTCTTTAATATTATGTATAATTTTCGCAAGAATATAGTGATAAATAGGAAAATATATGAATATTAATTATGAATCTGTAAAATTTCTAGGATTATTATTTAAAAATTATTTTATTAAAAATCTGCGTGGATTTTCCAATTTATATTAATTTTATCTTATTACAAGATTGGAGCTATAGACTAACTACATCCTTTTCAAATGAATTAATTTTTTTAATAGGACTTAATATATCTCTGTCATAAAATATCAGAAATTATAAGATTTGGTTGTTTGTTGTTCTGCAATAATTCTTTTCACTAAAATCCTTACTCATTCTCTCTGTCATAGGTTCGAAACTCATTTTAAGTAAGAGATCCCAATCTTTTACTCAAAATGAGTTACACACATTGTACTATCACTTAGATGCACCAGTTTGTGGGATTCGAACTTACAAACTGTTGCATTGAAGACTAAATCGTTATCGATTAGGCAGCCAGATCAGTCGGAAAATATATGCAATTAACGTCATAAATTGAAATGTTTGATACATCAGCTAAATGTAGCAGCTAACAAGGATCAATAATTCATTTCAGTTATTTCATTTAAATAAACGGAAAATAAAACAATGTGAGAGTAAGTTATTATTTCAATTCCCAAAATTTAAAAATTCGCTTTAAAATCCTTCTTTTGGATTTCTCTTTCGAAGGTGACAATAATTCTTTGAGTTCTGCTGCCACAACAATTGCCGTAAAAAAAGGGCCTCCGCGTCTTAATAACCGATGCATTAGACTGGAATCGTGGTCGGGGAGCACGTTTTCGACTTTTAGAGACAACGACGCGGCTGTGTGCTTTCTCCTTTATGACTGCCAATTGTGTCCGCTTTTCTTTTTTATTCCTGATATTTTAGCAGATGTTCAATGGGTGCATGCCAATTGAAATAGCAACCTTAAACGAGTTGGGCCGAGATCTCAACCAATCACTGCAATTAGAAGGAATTTTCTTTTCTTTGAGTCAGTCGTGTAGCGGTAGTTTCTGCAAAATGAATAGTGTGTTATTCGCTTTTTTCCACTCAAAGAAGTGATCGGTTTCCACTCGATTGTTCGAGCATGTTTTTTCTTTGTTCTTTTGTGGTTTCGAAAAGAAAAAAGTCAGTTGATGGCTTTTAGTATTTTTTTTTCTTTTTTATATTCTTGATATTATTACAAGCGAGGATGAAAGTAATTAGGCTCTAATATTCGTACGCAATGATATGCACTCCTAAATAATTTGATTTAAATTAAAACCGAGAAATGATTCAAATTTTGGTAAAAATTTCATTATAGAATTTATTTGTTACTCATTATCTTATTCCAATTTAATATTTAATAGAAAATCAAACTTCAAAATTTATCTTTTTCAAATAAATGCTATAATAACAAAATACAAGCAATATTGAAACATGTCCTATGCAAAGTAGTGTATGCCTCCATATAATTTGATTGCATCAAAACGAAAAAAAAATTATTTAAAATTAATTAAAATTTTATAATTTAATTTATTTCAATTACTAATTATTTTATCATAAGTTGATTAAATAATAAATTTCAAATTTTTTCTTATATATTAAATATTTAAAGGCAAATATAATTTAATTTCATTTACCTGAATGCAAGCATATAGTATTAAGCATGCTATACACAAAGTTTTATATGCTTCAACATAATTTAATTAAATTGAAACAAAAAAATCCTTAAATAAAACCTCAGCAAAATTTTTCATTTGTATTTGATTAGTTACTAATTATTTTATCGTGAACTAAAATGTGATGGAGTATTAAATTTGAAAAATTGATTTATGAACTCTAAATATTCTACTACAGAAGCATCAATATAAGTAAAATAGAGTGAAATATGTCATGAGGTGTTATATATGGATCCATAAAGTTTGAATATGTATTTTTTTCACTTATTAATTATTTTATCATACATTAATTTTTAATCAAATATTAAACTTGAAACTTTCTCTTGCGCCATTTAAATATTATATTATGTAAAATAGAATGCAAGTAGATAGGTTGAGAAAACATGTACACTAAGTTATACATGCTTCGATATAATTTGATTAAATTAAAACAAACGAATTTTTATAAATTAAAAAGCAAAAAATTTAATACGTCATCAAACAATTACTACTTATTTACCTCAATATTGAATTTGAAAATGTATTTTATATCACGTTGCAACCATTCTTGGAATAAAAACAACGTTGCCAAAAAATATTGAGTGTTATTGATTACAAAACAGTGAATAACAGAGCACAATACAAGAATATCGGCAAAATTTTAGAAAAAAAGAGGACTACAATAATTGGCATTAAATTAGGAATCATATCGTTCCAAATCTCTTCGTGGCAACCGGAATTCTACTTTTGCTTTTGTTGCCATTAGAAGTTTCTTAATATCGTTCTCTGTTCCAAAGAAATTATTCTTGGAAAAAATCATGCTTCTAGGAATTCATTGAGTTTTAACCATATGGAGTTCTAATAATTTGTAAATGTTTTGAATGCATTTAAATTTCAGTAATGTGCTTCCAAGATTACTGTACAATTTTACCTGCATTTCTCTCCAAATATTATTAGTTAGTGTCAAATTTATTTAGAGTGTGAGAAGACTTAATCAATTTTAAACTAA
>JAPDSC010041276.1:0-41185 GCA_026290005.1 Latrodectus geometricus
CTGTGTGGATCAACTGTATGTTGCTCGATATAATTTTTTTTCTTTACTTCCTCTTAAAAGATTCACTTGCAAAACAAAAAAAAAAAAAAAAAAACTAATCCCAAATGCGTATGGATCAGATATAGCTTTCTGAATCACAGTTTTGCGCAACTTAAAAATTAACTCGTAGTTCGAATTAAGTTTGATGTATGTTTTATTTATTTATGAATATCACTCTTGGACATGTGCGGACAAGTGTTTTTACGTCCAGGTTGTTATGAACAAGAGCGCCCCTTGTTCTTTCGACGTAGGCCGTCATTAACGAGGTGCTGATACGGAAAAACGAACTAGACCTTGAATTAAATGTTGCGTTGATGGATGCTGCGATATTAGGTTTTCCTAATGAATCATTCATCTGTCAAAGAGCCTATAAAAGTAACTCTCTAGATTCACAACCTGATACCGTTCTTTATTCAAGACGTTTCCGGGTACTTGAGAATCACTTCTAAGATAAATTAAGCTTTTATCGAAAATTTCTTTATGAATGTGTGGCAGCACTGTGACTATACTTGAGGGAATCGTGATATGTATGCATGGTCTCTATTGATCCATTGAAAAGCAGTGTTGCGTATTCTTTTTTCGATAGTGTTGAGTTGTATGACGTTATTTAGGTTAAAATTTGAAGTTGATAAAACAGCTGTACACGTTTCGTAAATTTTGTTTCATTTTAGCAATGGATATTTTCTCTAATAATTTTTTTCTCTTATTTTATAAATAACTTGTATTTTTTTTTCACTTGTAATCGCTTACAAATCATGCTGTTGTATCAAATAATTTTTATTTCAAATGTTCATGTACTCATACAATTTTCAAGTCCTTAGGATTGGATATAGAATTTTCATAATTGTTAGCTTCAGATAATAACTATTTCAAAAGGCGTTGTATATTTAAGCACAAAGAATAGTGTCGGTAAAATCACGAGGGCTTATTTACCCTGGTGAATATGAAAACATTAGGAGATTGAGAATTACATAAAAACGTATATGTCGGTTGCGTGGAAAAATCAAAGAATTTTGAGTGGAAACAACTTCTCTAAAATAAATTTATTTTCAATAAAAGAGTATTAAATTAGAAAGAAACTTAACTGCAGTACAGACAATATGTTTAATTAAATAAGCATTTAAAAAAACTATTTCGAAAGATGTAGCAAATTTCAGCTTGAAGAATTTTTACTTAATAACACTAAGTGATAGTTCATTAATCTTGAGTTATTGCAAAAATGTGGAATGTTAAAAAAAAATTAATTTATTATTTATATATCTTAATTTATTAAATTAAATTTATGTAGAGGAAATATTTCTAAGAAACTTCTATTGAAAATCAAACTATTAATTTACTTTATTAATATTCTTTAGCAGATAAAAACAAGAAACTAACTTATTGCACTAGATAAGTAAACTTAGTTTCTTGGATGAAATTATTAGCTAAATGAATATTTATTTATTTATTGTTTTTAGTTGTGAACTATTCTAGAGTAACGTTTTTCAAGTTAAAATTCTAACGCTATCTAAAAAGGATAATTTAAACTGTGAATTGTCAAATTTTTTTCCAGACATTTAAGAATTGTAGATTGTATGCCCAATCTGTATATTTCATTAGAAAAAAGAAAAATCCATACAAAATGGAGGTTAAATAAATTAATTTGGTGTATAAATTTGTTTTTAAGAAAACAAAGGAATAAATAAAACAATATTGCTTAAAAATTAATTGAAAAACAAACTTGCTTCACGTAAATTTAATTATTTTTTCTAGTACAGAAAACAATTTTAAATTATTTGTAAGCAAGTCTTCAATCGTATTCAGTAAACTATTTTAGAAAACGTTTTCCTTTTAAAACGCAGATCATTAATGTACCAGGCGCCATGTGGCGTTTGCTTACTACACACCAATTGACCTCTCACGCTGAAATCACGACAGATGTTTCCTTTCCTCTTTTGCGGCGAATCTCCATCTCCTTTTCAAATTTCTACCCAAAACTAGAAAAAGAAGAAAAAAAATCGAGGGGAAGATAGGAAAAATGCCCCTTACCTGTCAGTTTCATTCCCTAAGATGGAAACGTCTGGGGCCGTATGTCCATTGTTGAAACACTCCCCCCCTTCACGGGAGTCATGCCTTTCCTTTTGTAGCATATAATAGAATTTCTGTAATCATAATAGTTATTATTCAACCTTAGTAGTTGTTACAAGGGGGCGCTGTTGAGGTAAAAGAGTGATTAGGCTGGTAGGGACAGGGGAAGAGGTATCATTATCGGCGTCATCTATCCAAGGGTAAGGGGAATTCTTCAGCTACTGATTTTGCTCAAAACAGGATGTCCAGAGTAGCTAGAGAAGTAATTTTACTTCTTATCCTCTTCTTAAGAAAAGGTAATAAAGACAGGTGAAGATTGAGGAAATATTGCGTATGACGTGCGCCAAAGATAAATAGATCAGTCTTTTTTTTTTTGAGGGGGGGGGGTAATTTGAAAATGATTTTTTCTAGTGAGGTAATTTCAAGTATATTCCATGAATACTTCTTTTTCAGAATAATTTAAAAAAGAAAATCAGAACTCAAATGCAAAAAATAATAAAATGATTTTACCTTTCTTAATAAATTCCTTTTATAATGATTTCAAATATAAAATACCAGCTCGGTCTTTTGATATTAAATATTAATATATCATCTAGATTTTCATATTTTAATTGTAAGAATTATATCAATTTAAAATTATGTAAAAAATTAGTTGGTTTGATTTTATGGCTTCATGAAATGATTTTAATTAATTTTTTTATTTTATTTATTGTTTACATTTTGTGTTTCGTAAATTTACATTCCACATACTGCATAACAATTCATACCAACTTCTTATGGTTCCGTGTCATATAAAGTTGTCTTGTTAATATCATAAGTTAATTAACCAACACATATATGGGAATTATGAGAAAATTGCTCAAATAATATTTTCTGGTTGAGCAATTTCTTCTATTGTAGCAATTTTATTTCATTCCTTTATTGTAGCAAATAAAAGAGAAAGGAACACATACACAAATATAACTGAGTTTAAAAATACAGGACTCTTGTATCTACTTATGTTGTAATGTACAAACAGTATTGAATCACAGGAATTTTCTTTGTAAATATATAATTTTCTTTGTATATATATATATATATATATATATATATATATATATATATATATATAAACCATTGAGACATGTATTAATATATAAGCTTACAATGTATAACAGAATGCGCATTACTGTGAATTTTGTTTAATTTTTCTTAATAAATTTAAATATCACACATTATAGTGCTTGTAGTAGCATATAAATTTGATCATCTTAGAAATACAATAGTAAAATACATGATGTAGCTTATGATGCTAATTCTTATAAATTTTTGTGTGGACAATATTTTTATTATTGTATTGTAAACTGATTAATAAAATCTCAGTGTTTTCAAATCCGATTATTTATTTTTTATGTTTAATTAACATTTGCATTTATAATTCTATTTCTTCTTTCTGTGTATCCTTCAAACACTTTGAGAATATTTAATTTTTGAAACAAACAAATCATGTCCAAAATCCCATTCTCCCCTTGCGAAACTCTATTCCAGCTTATTTGCATAACACAGCATCAGGAATTCGGGAAGACCTTGAGAAACATCTGCATACTACTTTCGGCCTTGTCATAAAAGTGGCGCACACTGTAAAGTCCGCAACAAACTAAGTGACAAATGAGAGTTTCCTCATTTTACGATCGCCTCTCTTCCCATTTCGAAAGGAAGCCCAGCGACAACGTTTTCGCGAAAATCGTGACGCGGAACTTGTACTCTCTCGCCTTCCCTAGTGTGTTATTATAGAATCCAGGTGCATAATGTCAGCCAGTAGCCTTTCTTGTTTGTCGGGTCCTCCTCATAATTGCCTGTAAGAATGGTGTTCAAGTAGCTGCAGGTGCCTGGATGCTACGCAGATTCTTTGTTTACACTGGCAGGTGCTTGCTTTTTTAAGCGTCTCCCACTCGTGCCTCTATTGAAAGGTTATTTTCATCAATTGATTTGCCATTAAATGCTAATGAAATAGCATCTTAAATTATATTTGTTCTTTATTTATTTGTATGAAAGACTTTGAATCGATCTGTGCGTTTATTTTGGTCGATAAACTTAAAATGTTTCCATTTTAACAATTATCTTTAGTTGATTTTCTTTTTAAATGTTAATTGTGATATTAATTTTAAAGTTTTATAAATTATGTCATTAGTTTTTTTAAATTTTGTTTTCTTCTAAATTCACTTAATTTAACGCTGTTTAGTGAATAATGTAACAGTTCAAATTGCTATAAGATTTTATTTAAACATGACTAAAAGCATTTTTCATTGGTAAATGTAATAAGAAAAGAAACTTTAATTCTTAAGAACTGAATATGATAGATGAGTTAATTGAAAAGAAAGGTTTGGCGCCTCATTCTAGTTTTTTCATTAGATCTGGGATAGAATGTGTGATTTTTTTATATCATTGAACACTAACGTACCATATAAATACGATGACTCGACTGGTTTTCCCGCCAATAATTGTCAGTATTACGCATTAATTTGATTTTTTTAAACTCATATTTAGAAGTAATTATTTTTACCCTCTGCATTTTAAATTCCAGTTTAGTAAAACGTAACCAAATAAACTCTGTTAGTGACTTCGATTTCTTATTCAATGTTTATTTTACATTTTGTGCACGTACATGCATTTTAACCAAGTTCAATAAACTTAAAATTTAACTAGTGTGACTTCATAAATAAATTCATTTTTCACGTCAAGTAATTTATTTAAAAATACCGAAGTACTGTAGTCATAAAGAAAGAAAATATCATTTTATATATATACTTTAAGTGTAAAAGAATATTTTCTTTCTTTATGAATAAAGTACTTTAGTATTTTTAAATAAATAAAATCAATCATGTAATTAAAATGATTATCAATTGCACGCTTGGCGTAATCCACAATGGATCATACTTCCATGAACAATACAAATAAATAATTTAATCAGGGTACAAACTATTCTGATAACTTTTTTCTGGTATTTATTTGTAATATTATCTTGGCAACAGATGTATTGTCGGTTGCATTCACATGTTATAAGAGAAAAAAACAAGAAAGACTATATTTTTATAGATGTGCATGGAAAGAAAGTAAAAAAGAAATTTCCATCTCAAGTTGTTCAATATTGGTTTTCATGGAATCCAGTATATTTCTCTCAGAGTAGCTTGGTCTTATCATTTAGTCGCAATACACTTGAAGTGATCAAATTACTCAACACAATCGTCTATTATTTTAAAAACTCACCCCCTAAACTCCATTATTTTGAAACATGCCCTCTTTTAATCTCTTAATAAGGAAAAATAACCGACTACTGTCGAGATAAATAAAAGTTATTCTTGAAAAGCTCTTTATTTAGAATGAAATGTAAACATTACTGAAATACAATAGAGAAAATATTGCTTAGTTAATTAAATGAACACTTAAATTAACGAAAAATAATTAACTTTTATTTTTAATTATATTAGTTATTTTCCCTTAAAATATTATTTTAATTTAGTTGTCAGTTATTTACACGAGTAATTTAATTGTTTATTTGATAAATCCCTAGCGAAAACTAAAGAAAATTATCGAATAAAACAAAAGATCTTTTTTTAAATAAAGATAAAAAAATTTCTCTTGGTTCATGTAATATCCTTAAAAATTTTTTAAAGGAACTCTTGAAAAAAATGTACAATTTTTTATGCTATTTATTTTAATATCCTTTTGTTATTTATTTTTGTATATTCTCTTTGTGTTTCTGTTAAACATACAATTTTTTGTTAAAATTTTTTGAACGACTTTTAAAACATCATTTTATTACTTCTAAATTGCTTAAATTTTTAAAGTATAATAAATGTTTTTTGTTTCACTTTATCAAGATGTTATTATTAAATTGAAATATCATTGATGTGTCAATATAATTGCATTGTATATCCTGTATAAAAATTACATTATTATTTGAAATTCGTTGATGGAAATGAAACTTAACATTTAGCAGTTTATGGCAACCTCATTTCATTTTCAAAATTCATTCTATTTTCAAGGATATCTAAGCAATTCATATTTACTACCTCCCACACAATTTGGCCTTTATGGTTTTACCTTCTACAGAATATACTAGAAAAATTCATTCTTTATTCCTAATTTATTTCATAGCTACTGGATTTTTATGATTTATACTCGCAAAAAAAAAACATTTATTGATTGATTAAAGATTGGCATTGTTACAAATACATTATTTTTACGTAATTACAAATCTAAATTTTGTATATTTAAATTTATAATCAAAATTTGCAAAGTTACACTTGTAATATTGCATTAAATTGACTTGATTGAACATTAAATTTATTATTTTCTCACCCTCCAAAGGACTAAATTTTAATACCTTTGAAATATAAGTTTGATTTTGGATTTGTATCCTTTTGAAATGATATAATAAAATATTTATGGTTTACAAAAAATAATATATTTATTTTTGCCTTAGAATAAAGTTTGTGTGAAAATCGCTCGTATTTATTCAAATTAGCTTCTTTCGATATTTCTGTTAGATGTTGTAATTCTTTATCTAATGAATGCAAAATATTTGATAGATACCGAAATAATATGGTTTTAATTTACCTCATACTGTCTCATCTGGATGACATATTGTATCATCCATCCATAATGACAGGTTGACGCATGAAACCAGCGATGGGCTGTAGTGTGTCTAGAGGACTTATAAAAGTTAAATATCAGCCTGGTTTAATAATTTTTTGCTGCTTGTGTTGTCTATGTAGAGATGTTGATTCTTAAGTGTTGATCTCGTCACTTAAACGTAGTTAAACTGTTAGCAGTATTGTATGTACCGTATTTTTCGCCGTATAAGACGCACTTTTTCTCCCCAAAATTCGGGGGGAAAAAGTGCCTGCGTCTTATACGGCAAATACAAAAGCCCACCATGGCAAGGAATACGAATCAAAGATTCTGTCTTTTCATAAGTTTGTTATTGATGCGAGGAAGAGGAATAACTTTGAAATGAGCCAGATTGGGAACATGGATGAAGTCCCGCTAACGTTTGATGTGCCATCTAACAGAACCGTAGATAACAAAGGAGCCAAAAGCATAACCGTAAAAACCTCAGGGCATGAGAAAACCCACTACTCGGTTGTGCTGTCCTGCTGTGCAGATGGTACCAAACTGCCGCAAATGTTGATCTTTAAAAGGAAAACATTCCCAAAAGAAACAATTCCACGGGGAGTCATCGTCACGTTATACAGTTGATATAAAATATTTTACTACAGAATTTGGTTCATAATCTTTTTTTTCTAGATTTGCCACCTTTAAAATTGGGTGCGTCTTATATGCCGGTGCGTCTTATACGGCGAAAAATACGGTATATAGCAACTTTAATAAGCAGAAATAAACAACGAAATGCGTAACGCAATGACTAACGTTTCGAGGCTTTAGTGGTCTGGTTAGTAAGGGCGTCGTTCTCATTATCGAAAGGTAATGAGATCGAATCCCGGCCTAACTAAAGATCCGTTGTGTTCATTAAATGTGGCTGGGGTGCATTACATAGGTCCTAGTCTCAATGACCTCCGAGGGGAATAATACCCCTGGAGATGGAAGGTCAAGTATTAGGTTCTTCTGCTTGATCCCTGCTTCTAAATTACGAAGATTCCCATCCGGTTACTTTTACAGGCCTCATGGAAGCCACCTCTTTGCTAGATATAGGAAAGTATGCTTGTGCAACAACAATATTTTATGCATGAAAGTCTCAACTTTCTATTGAGTTATTTACCATGCGTTTAGGATTAAATACATCTGGTTATCTGTTGGCAATGCTTTCCCTCAATATTTTGTAATTATTTAGCACAAAAATACTTTAACAGTAACAATAATTTTAACAAACTAGAAGTCATCGTTTTCGTGATCGAAAGGCTGTGAGTTCTATACCTTACCCAGTCAAAGACTCATCTCATTTTGAGAAGACCACTACTTATTAAAAGTTACGTTGGATATAATGAATGAATGCTGATGTATTGTGAAGAGTAGAATACCTATTTAGACGTTGACCTCGTCGTTTGGCCATAGTTAAAAATCACAATGTGATTAATTGCCTTTTTAGAAGGCAGAAATAGGAAGCCCCAAACCTCTAAGAAATTAATAAATTTAAATTTGGTTTGAAAATATAATTAAATAATGTGAGATTTTGCTAATATAATAATTTTTTAAATAGTCACTTATTAGTGATTATCTTTTTTATTAAATATAAATATTCTTAACATTATTATGCGCAATAAGAATTCTCCATGGTATTCTATTCCTATTTTAATAATTTGAAAATTATTTCGTATAATTTTATTAAGTGATATTTTATGCGTAAACCATTGGGAAAAAATTCCAACATAAAGTAACACAAATATTTTTTTTTTTTTTTTTTTTAATTTAGAAAATAAATCGAAGATTTTGAATTCTCGCATTACATAAATTCTTCATTACATAGCGATATTTTAAACACTTTGTAAGAAAATGTAATAATCCAAATGAACATACTCATAAATGAAATTCGAAATAAAAGAAAAATCAATCATTTTTGAAACAGTATTTTTTATTTTTCATATCCTTAAGTAATCAATCCAAAGTGTTGAAGTGAAATTTGGCATTTACTAATAATACTTTCCGAGAAATGTGATGATAGTTCTCGTTAAACATTGAGCGAATCAATAGATCGCAAGCATCAAATACACAGGAAAGGCAATTGACATTGTTTACTTTTACGTCTGAAGTTATGATGGATGGCCATGTTGAACTTAGGAGGAAAAGATCCATTTCTTTTGGTCTCATCAACATTAAGAAGTCTTTTGATAGTAAAAGAGAGAAATATAAATTTATAATACTAAAAAAAAAGGTTTTCAAAGAAATATTTTATGTGCACTAAGGAGTCTTTCGATTAGTCGTAAATATTGTTAACACACTTAACTTTTTTTTTTTTGTTTGCTTTTAACTTTTGTCAATATTCATAAGAATATAGTTTTTAAGACTTGTCATTATGAAAATTATTTTTGGAAATTTTCTTTATTAATAAAGGAATATATGATTCAGTATTTTCTTTATTTTTTTACTTTTGCTTCCAGAGATTACCTTATTTATTTTTATAAATTGATAAAAGAGGCCTTGCGTATTGATAGAAAAGTTTCCTTATGCTTGTGTGAAAAGGTGTTTATATCTATTTTTTATTCAAAATACAGTTACAGTTAACTTCACTTTATGATTTGCCACACTTCTTCTATATAAGCGAAATGTCGAATTTCCCATTTTGCAACTATCAGTAGATTTTTTCCATGTGATTGTCAATATATTAATAAAAAGAAAGTTTTTTACCTGTTCTTTATATATATATAAATAAAAAAAATAAAAAAAAGGCTAAAAGTGTTGTTATTTTTAAAAAAAGTACACTAACTTAAAGGGATTAACATGAGTATATGCTATAGACAGTAAACAGTTTAACAGCCCTAAGCTTATCGAGCTTTTGAGCATGCTTCAGTCCTTGTTCTTTGGAGAATATGTCAGGGACATACATGCTTAGAGGTGGAGACTTGCTCCAGCCTGTACCTTCAGGTTAACGAGTTTATATACTTATCCATAACCAAATGCCTCGTAATTTTGAACTACCGTCACATGACGAGATTACACCTGAGTTAGCACCCTCCTCTCCAAGTCCATGTCACACCAGCGTCACAGATTAACGTCACGTCACAGACTTTGAACGTCACAGATTAACGTGGTTACATCCCCAACCCACGGAGCTCTAGTAACCCAATGAGGGAAAATATCATGGTCAACCACCCAATCACATCCGGCTGCAAATTTGCTTCACTTTGTTTATCTTAACGGAAAACATATTAAAGCTGCTGACCCACTGGAGCTGATATTTCATGCACAGTAAGTCGGTATTCATGTGTCGCAAAGAAGAAATTGTACAATAGTGGCCTGAACAGAATCTTTGACAATGCCTAGAACAAGGAAGTCAAGAGTGAAACTCTGCAAATTTTTGTTTCGAAGAGATGAGAATTAATTCTCTTTACTGTGTGAAAAAGATTCCCTTAAATGACAAAATAAGAAAGCAAAATTTCTTATAATGATTTTAGTTAAAGAAAAAAAAAAAAGAAACTTAAAAACTGATGTATAAAAATTTCACGAGAACAAATCCAAATGTTTTAAAACATTCTCCATAGATGATTTCCTATCAAACATCAATTGTGCTGTGTTGAAGGTCCATTCGCGACAGTTGAATAATAAGCAATAGATGCCACATTTCTTCATTAAGGAACCATATACTAACAAATTTCTGCAGTATTTTTAGGTCTTCTTTTATGCAAAATATGAATATATTACATGCCTGATAAAAATATATTCTCGAAATATAACATTTTATAATTGTCACCTAACATCTGATTCCTGTTAAGGATTAGTAAAAATTACACGTTTTTAGAATTATACCTGGATTTATGAAATTTATAAACCAATTGATAAACTTTATACGTAATAGAAATTCCATATATGAAGACATAATATCCTATTACGATGCATATTTGATGTTTTCCAAATTCTTTCCATGGTACTAAGTAAATACCAACTGCTATCTGTGTGGTTATACTTCTCAGATAGCCGCTAGGGATAGACGTCTGTCTATCTGATTTCCATTTAAACTATATTAAAATTTCTAATTTTTATTATTAGTTTAAATATTTTTTCATTATTATTTTATCATATTTTTCTTCCATGCATTTATTTATTTTTATATTGCTTGAAATAAGAAGTCGCTGTGCTCAAAGTAGTCGTTACACAGAGAGATTTTTCTGTTTACCTTCAAAAGTTGTTATGTACTTTGCAGTGAAAGTCATTTTTCTTAAATTACGCTTACAATCCCAACAAATTCCATGCAGTTCTAAAACCGGATATTATGTATGCAAGACAGAGAACGCTTCAATTGTCCGTTTGCTTTGATGTCCGGATTTCGTGATGAATGTCGGAATTCTTTCTTTTCTCTTTTTGACATATTTTTTTGCTGAAAACGTACTTATTTTTGTGACCAAAATAAGCATATTCGCCATTTTTTTTTCGTTCATATTGCATGCACCATTAAGAAAAGAAAAGGGAATGAAAATGTGACATATTTGGCATGTGGAGCTGACTTTTTTTTTTTTTTTCACTCCGGACTTCAGCGTGAAAGAAACTAATTTGCGTTACCCGCGAAAAAGTGGAATGACTACTTGCAATTATTTCGCTGGATACTGAAAATGATTGAAATGATTCTTATATTCGTGCGCGCATTTTAAATCAGTTCTTTCATTTTTTTTTTTCATCATTATTATTTCATTTTTCTTTTCCTACACATCGTTCTTTCTTTTTCTTCTTTTTTACTGTTAGTTATGCTGAGAAATATTAAAGTTTTCTTTAGAAAATGTTTCTACAAAGTGATACATGAGGTAGTTTGTGCTGGATGAATACTAAAGTAAAAAAATAAGCTGCAGAAAATTTAAGCTGACACTAAGGAAATCCGCATTGTGAATTCTATTATTATGATTAATTAATTTTAATTGAGTTCCTGAAATAAATTTTATTCATAATATTTTTAATAAGCGTTGAAGTAATTTTTAGTCCATATTTCTCTTTAATAGTATGACTATACTATTTATTGTTTAAGAACAGAAATAGCGTAGTTCATTTTTTAATGCAATCTTACCACAGAAAAAGTAAAATTTCGTACAGTTGGTTTTGTTAATTTGTTGTTGCTTAACTATAATTTATTTGAGTGTGGAGATAATTAGACCAGGACTAACAGCTCAACGTGGATAAGAATCATACAAGCATCCAAGCTCAATGTGGACAATTAACCCACGATTTCATACAGCGAAAATAGTCCATAAATTTCATACATTCATACCATTTTAAAAAATTGTCATCATCGAACTTTTGCAAAAATATGCAATGGGACTTTAAAAATTCCATTTTTTTAAATAATTTTTTAACTACAGAATTCTCAACCTTGTAGTCGACTTCAGTGCCCAGGTAAAATATTGACACTTATAACGAAATAAAAAATTTTATGAAAAGGGTAATTAAGTAAAAACATTCATTCTATATATTAGTTTGGGGAAAAACTAATCCATTATTTTTTCGGTAGATGTCTGTAGTGATCGATATCTCGTGAGGTATCTATCAAACAATTTCAGATTTATGCTCGTTGGAAAGGTAACATTTGACACTAAAATATCCTCTTGCGGTTTTTTGTTTGATTTATTCAGTTACGAGTACAAGTTTTTAAAAATGGAAGACAACAAACAGAAAATTCGATACATTTTCATTTTTCTCTTATAACGGCGAAAAAGATAGCCGGGTGGCTAAAATTGTGAAAGGTGTTTATCGTCCTATATAAGACTGTGACAACCAGTTACATACAATTTTTGTTTCGTCGATTCCGTTCGAGTATTTTTGATGTTAGAGATGCACCTCGCATGTGGATACAGCATCGTCGAAAATGTCTATAAAATATCAAAAATGATCGAAGTTAACCGCATGTCAGCAGTCGTAACGCGCAAGACCTAAAAATCTACATGAAAGCTGTTATAAACCTTTTTACAAAGTGAATCCAAAAGAAGTTACATAAAGTTCACGTAAAAATAATGGATTTCTTTTTCCCCAACCTAATATTTCAAAAATAGCTTTATTTAACGCGCATGTAGCTTTATTTAACGCGCATGCACAAAATATATATATGTGTGTGTTATAAGATTATGTTAACTTGAGTATTCTTTTTAGATGCAATAAATAAATTAATAAAAGCAACTACTTTTAATATGCATTTGATTAAATCTTATATATATATATATATATATATATATATATATATATATATATATATAGCCGTATTCCCCCAAATAACAAGAAGAGATATCGAAGAAAATTCCAAATAGTTAACCAGATAGATATATGTTTAGAAATCTACCTACCATTAATCTTTTTGTTAAAATTATTACTAGAATTGAACCTAAATCTCTTTCCTCTGAACATTGCTGTTATACTACTAGTCTATGGTGAATCTTTGCTTTCTTAGACTTATAACGAAGCAAACTTTATGATCATAACTGCCCAATGTTCCCAAATATATGTGTGATTGAATCAAATTTCTAGGTCTAAGCTCATGATTAATTTCTTGCAATTTTTATGTGAGGGCAAACATAAACTTAAATTTACTTATAAAAAAACAAGTTTACAACATTCAAGCCTATGAGCAATTAGCATGAATATTTACTTTTTAAATACCCACGTAAATATTTTAATTTTTGTTAATTGATTATTTTGCACACACTCCTGTAGACAATATTTTTTATACTTGACAAAATTCAAAATGAGATCTATTCCATAAATACTTTAAAATTTCTTTGATGTTCAGCTATATTGCTTCTTATGGTGATTTATATAAAACTACATTTCCTGTTAATTCTACCGCATTTAGAAATTATAACTTCGAGAGAAAATATTTCTGTTTGATACTAGTTTCTTTACAGAGCCGCTCACGTCTTTGACCTCACTTGTCCTGCAATCCAAAATTTGCTCTTATCTTAGGTACTTATGGCTCATTGAATTAAAACCTGTCTCAAATCGCGTGAGTTATTTTTATCCGGCATGTGGTACCTTCTTGAGTGTTTCCTTTTTAAACATTTTAGTTATTGTCTCCTCACCTTTGAAGACGCGATCCATCATTCACGCCGATTGGTTGAGCTCTTAGCTACACTCAGTTGCTCAAGAGAGACGTATTGACGTAGAATAAACTGCCATTTTATTTTCAGTATGCTACTTCGGATGGATAATCAAGTTAAAATTAGGATCGTCTTATGATTTTATAACTAACGAACCATTATGAAATAAAGAAATAATTTCACGTAATCAGAAAGTAAAGAAGTTCCTTTCAATAATACAAGAGATGAAAGGTAAACAGAAAAAAAAGTTATTTCAAAATATATGTAATCGCCGTGTCTTGTGGAATTTATAAAATTCTCCCATGTAAAATCCTCTGTTTCGAAATTAGAAAGATTCTAGATTTCAGCACCACTCGGTAAATAATTTTTTAGATTATATTAAAAAAATAACCTAAAATCACATATTTTCTATTGTAAAGATATAAATTTGAAATATTTGGTGGACTGCTACATTTTGGATCCACCACATTGCCAAGAGCACCTTTTTGGCACTCCACATGAAAAAATGTTTTGAATACTAAAAAATTCTTCTTTAAAATATTTCATTTGCTTAGTGTTTAAAAACTAATCTAAAATATAAAAAATAATATTTTAAAAATTTTGAAAATGAAACCATGAAGGTTGTGTCAGCATTGAAACGACACACACGAACAAGATCCCAGTGGCCTGGTTGGTTATGGTGACGTTTTTTGTATTAGAAGGTAGTTAGTTCGAGTCCCGAATTAACCATTAAGAGCCATTGTGTTTACTAAAACTGGCTGGGGCACGTTAAATGTGTTGTAGTTCCAATGTTCTTTAAGCTAAATAATACTTCTAGAAGCTGTAGGTCAGTTAATGAAGGTTTGAATATCTCAGGACTAGGTACGTGGAAGTATGCTGGTGCAATACACATCTCAACCATAAAATAAAAAATAAATAAAACATCAGATAATAAACAATAAAAGCAAACAAAAATTCATGAAAGTGAGTTCGTAAAAATAAGATTTTGAAAAACTTAGTTCATATCTGAGAATTAAAATTATGCGTCTATTAGACACTGTTGGGAATTAAACCATAGTTCGTAAATTAAAGACTCGTAAAAACGAGCGTCATTGTATTTCAGAACTTTTAACAGAAACAGTTTAAGGCATTTCTGTCATTTGCACATGCACGAGATTTATGAAACAAAATAATGATATAGCATTACAAATTTTGGGAAAACTATAAAACGTTATAAAAAACAAACTAAAAAAAAAGAATACGATTAAAAGAACATGATTTTTAAAACGAACTAAACTGTAAATTTATAAGTATGGAACAGTAAAAGTAGAAAGATTTTCGTTTATATGGAAAGTTACTCAATGTATGCAACAATAATTGTTAAATTTAAAATATATTTCCTCAAATAAAATTGATATTTCAATCAAAATAAATTTGAATTTTTCTGAAAAATTTCCGTCATTTGTTTGTTTTAACTACGATTTAGCGCTCCTCTCCAAGCGGCGCCTAGTACATCATAGACCCCCTTGCCCCCTACTGACCCTTGGACTTCAAAAACTTGTGCCAGTGTCCTGGAACGTTTTAAAAACTACAATTTTTGGCTCAAGATGACATTGTGTGTCCATATAGTTTCAGATACATGCAAATTTATACTCAAAGAAATGAGAGAAGCATGATTCACATACACGTGGTTTTTGATTATATAAACATAAGATGAAATAATTGTTTCCGAATGACATGCTATATATGACGGCACTTTGAATTCGCACGTAATATCTGTTTACAGTAAACAAACGAGTTTTATTTTTGCAACAACGTTGGGTATTTCGGTTTGCAGTTTCAAATTTTAAGTAACATATTTAGTTTTCAAATACATAATGTTAAAATTCCTTAAATGGTAAGTATTGAATATAAAATGTGCATAAAATAAGTAAATAAACAAAAAATATAACAATAAAGTGTGTATAAAAAATATATATAAAGCATATGCCGTTTATATACTCTTCAGATCATTATTAAACCATGCGTTGATACTTTGGTAATTTCATTGATTTAGACTTAATATGAGAAAAGCCTCTGGTCCTAGACAGTGTCTACCTGCCTCAACAATAAGCGCTCGTTTACGCTTTCTGTCGCAAAAGAGATAATTATATTCACTGAATAGTATATTAAGAAAAATTTATGGTGTGATAAAACCATGCTTTATTCTGTTAACGCTTCCAAAAAACTGTTCAAAATGTTAATATAATTTAAGACCAATCCATCAACCTTTATGTCCTTAATTCATATACAAAATTTAAATAACTCTGACTATTTGAAGCAAATTATTCTTGATAAAATTAATATATTGGTAGGGAATGGTACTTAACTAGCTTTATTAACTTTGCATCTTCATCGATTTTGATTAAGAACCGACACAGCTTTACTCAGAATAATTTCATTATTGCTGATGATTGATTATAGTTTAGGTTGTGTAACTAATTTTGGAATTCTTTACCTTAGGTTAAATATAGCTTTTAGCTCATTGATTTATCGTAAAGTGGATTAACTTCCACCATTTTCCTTTTAATCTGTTAAAATGTAAAGAAACAAATTCGGCTTTTCAAAGAACATTGCCAAATCATAATTCGAAACAAATCTGAATTTTTCGTCTACATGAGGAAAATTAATGTATAGATAATGCAGATTTGTTGATTCTGTTATAGTCGCATATTTATAAGCTTCTAGTTAAACTATTTGTCGTCTTCATATTTCCAAAAAATCTTTTAGCAATATTTTTAAAGAAAATAAGCTTGTGGGTACTGTATCTTACTCTACCGAAAGCCATCATTCTCAGTCATAGTTTATCATTTTAAAAGCTTTCAGAGGTTCAATGTTCCTCATATGAACGGACTACATAAAGCACATGATTCCAACTCTGTTGTTGACCTCATTGCTTTGAGGTAATTTAAAATTATGTTGCGGTTGGCTTCAGCAGATATTGGAATCTGAAAAGTATAATAAATAAAGCAAATCAGGTGAAATGTTTACAAAAAAAATCGTGTACTTACGTATTATGACGACTACCTTGGCGATAAAAATTTTCATTGGCGAAACTAACACGATTTAAATAATATTTATTATATTCGAGTTAAATATTATTATTCGTCATAGTACGTAAGTATAGGTAATAAGTATATTCTATATTAAAAAAGTAGGGTAAAACTATATTTAAGGGTGCTATCATGCAAACTTGGCCATTATTTTTGTTGCCACAGAATAATCAATTGTTCTTTTGCAATCAGAATACAATTGGGTTTTGACCAGCTTGGCGATCAACCGCGACAACAATTTGGCTAGAATCAAAGGGACACCCTAAAGTATAGGCTAACCCAAAAGTAGATTACTTTTCTATAATTTAAAAGTTTTTAATAAAATAATATTAGAGTAGTTATTAATGTACATAATTTTTAAAAATAATTATTGACGTGAAAAATAATTATATTTAATTAAAATCCACGTGAGATTTACCTTAACATTATAGTTGCGTACTAGACTCTTAAAATTAATTGTAAGATGTGAATAACTATATCAATGTTAAAAAAAAGACAATTAGTAATATGGACATAATACTTTTTCTTCTGAAATCAAGTAAATTATAGCTAAATTTATATTCTTTATCTGTTGTTATTGTGTAAAGATATTGTTGGAACTCTTTAATAGTTAACTTATTTTCTTTTTCTCCTTCGACTTTAAGTGAAACTTTTGTTGCAATGATGTGTTATTTCTGTAATTTTCTTTCTTTTTTTATATATTTTCACAAAGTACAAAATCTTACACACAATAAAAACTTCACAAAATTCCTCGAACAAACTACTTGATATATTTTCACTGTATTAGAACTGGTTGCAATAATGCTTTTCCCTGCGAGTTGAGTGGTAGAGTTCCTTCCTGTTCCATTTTTATTTCCCCGCGCTTTGCTCCTTTTGTATGAAAAATTAATGCATTATTCATTGAGCTCACGCGTTAGAGTTTTCAGAATTGAGCAAGGTGGGAATGGGAAAATGTGTCTTTTCATTAATATTTGGTCGTGCGCCGCACCAGACCTTGACTTGAATGATGAAGCTGAAATGGTTCGAAGGTGTTAATAAATTTGTGGACCCATACATATTTATGCACTGATTAGGGTAAAGTATGCTTCGCTTTTCTTTTATTGGTTGTCACGAACCGCTTCGATGTTGGAGGGGGAAGAAACCTAATTTGGATTCTTTATAATGTTTCGAATTTTTTTTTTTTAATTTCATTTGTGTCCATTATCCATTGCTGACGCTGATGTCTCTGGATACACTAACTCTGGCTACATTTTGTCAGTTTTAAATCAATAGGAATATCTATTCCTATAGTAAATATTTAACTTAACATTATTATTGAATTAGTTTGCTGAGTTGGTTCATATTAATATATGATTGATTTTGCTTGGGAGTAATGTAAAAATAGGCTCAAAATGTATTTTTAAAGTCATTCATTAAGAAAAGATGTTTCTACCTGCAGAATTAAATGCGTCTACTGTTAAATAATTTACGTGTTGATGGTAGTTCTACATAATGCCCTATTGTTATTCTGAAATTGCTTAGATTTATTCATGGTTTCTTCATAGTAATGGCAATTCCCTGATTCATTATTCGTCACTTACTGAAACATGTATTTTTACTTGTCAACATCCCTTTCATCAAATACAGTTCTATGAAATGGTATTAAGTCTCAGCCTTTTATGGAGACAAATTGTCATGGTATTCGAAACTCCATCCGAAGTTATACAATGAAGAAAATCAAAATTTATCTCCCATGCAGTAAGCTTATACACATATTATTGTCGTTGCATCAGTAAGATTCCCTGTACCTAACCATGAGTTGGTCTCTACCAGTTAGATAGAAGCAGCTGGGTGAGAGTGTTCGTAATAGAAGCAGGATCAAGCAAAAGACCCACGAATACTTGGCCTGCTATCCACAGAGGTATCATTGCACATGGAGGACATTGCGACCACGACACATTTAACGTGCCCCAGTCACTTTTAGTGAATACAATGGATCTTCAGTTAAGTCGGGATTCGAACTCACTGCCTTCCGATTATGAGAATGACGTTCTCTCATTATCGAACAGCCAGGCCACTTCAGCCTCTTCATAGCTTAGATTAAGTGTATAAAATTTCTAAAAATATTTTCTTATTTAAAAAAAATATCTGAAACATCTATTAGAAAGTAGGAAAAACTCACGAAAAAGTTTGATAATTTAAAATATCGAGTAAAAAAAAAATTTTTTTTTTTCAAAAATGGAACACAGTAGTTTTTTTTATGTGTGCAAATAACAAAGTCGCAATATTTTTCTAAAAATTTACGATTTGTTTGTAAATTTTACAGACACGCAAAGTGTATGGAAAATAAGGAGAAATTCGTTAACCAACGCTCAAATTATTCAACTTATAATCCTCTTTTACTGTAGAGAAAATTCAATTTCTTTATTTTCTTAGAAAATTTGAGCCGGTCATCTCCATAACTTAACTATACTTTAGTATTTTACACTATGAAGCGGTTGCCGCCTAGTTAGAATGCATGCCGGGGCGCAACCGAAAGGCGTGTCTTCTTCCTCCACCGGGGCGACAATCTAATATGCATGCTAAGTGGCTACACCCCCAGCATACTTAAGAAGAATTGGGGAAAATTTAGCAGTTTATATTCATTCGCCTTTAACACCCAATTTTCGTGTTAATACACACTTTGGAGAAATATTTTCCTAAATGTTTTCGTGCGAAGTCCTTTCCAGTGCGTGTTTGAGATTCCGGTCCAAATTGTTAATTTATTTGTTATTTTTATGCAGTACGCAAATGTCAGGATTTTCCGAATGTCACCCAGGGTCTCCTTCAAAGAGACGCTAATGTATGCAAGCCGGAGTACAAGCTAGAGGTTTCTTGTCAGGGCCCTTACATTTAAGTATCGGAGTTGTTAGAAATAATAGTTGAGATAAATGCAGTATTGTAAAAGATAAGGGGTTGTGTTGTACAGATTGGAACAGTAGATATTTTGTCCACTACTGTATATCACATTGTCATCAAATTTGAGGACATCAAGTAAAATGAATTGTTCTGTTATGAATAAATTACTTTTTTTTGCTCAGTTACAAGACATGACTGTTAACTATTTTTAATTCGAAATATGTTGCTAACTTGACTATACTTAAAAATTTATTTATTTTAATTTTTAACCTTTTTTTATTCGTCATATACGAATTATTTTCAAATAGTATTTTTTAGTGATAATTCATCAACTTTTAATGATTGTGTATTCTTCTTTATCTCGTTTGAACTTCTTATTAACTGGCCCATTGGTTAATCTTCATTTATCTAGAAGAAAATCCACTGTGTTTTTGAAGTTAAAACTTTAATACGTAGCTTTTATATATGTATTTTATTTATTAAATTAGAATGTTTTAATTCGATTTCTAAATCTAAAGAATTAACAAATTTCGAGACTTTTTTTTTATTTTCTGCAAAGGATTAACATTAATAAGCAAAACGGATTCTTCTAACAAATGTAAACAAAATTATAAAATAGATGCAAATATAAGAATACTGTTATCTGAAATAAATTACTAATTTACTGGAAAAAATTATAAAAATTGTAACCTTAAAAAAAGCTTTAACACATTTATAAGTTATTTATTTCATCGAATACAATTTAATTGTATAAGAAGCATTTTAGTTTTATTTTCTTATGTTTATGTAAGAACAATAAAAATTTGAAGAATAGTATTTGAGCATTTTTGACAAAATATGTTTACTGATTATTTTATAATCGATTGTTAAAAATTAACCGAAAGTGTAATCTTACATATATTCTAATCTGTCAATTATATATTTTATGAATTATTTTAGTGTAATTTAATAAAAATGATCGTGTTACATTTTCACTAAAAATTCTTATTAAAACACCCATTTTTTAATTAAAACTACATGAAAATACTAAAGTACTATGAACTGTGGGAAAAAATGATACAGGAATATGTCATAAACATTTCAGTCTTTACTATGTCATCAATATTTCAGTCAAATACAAATTACTTTATGACGTACATTCATTCTTAAAATCTTTTTACATATTCTCCGAGGAGATAGAATACCTCAATTTGCATATTATGCTAGGTAAGATATACAGTGATTTGTAAAAAAAGAAAGTAACATAAGCTAAATATATATATTTTTCATTTTTTTAATTTTTCCAAACAAAATTGTTGGAAAGCATTTTAAACGTTATATTTGTTAGAATATTACCGTATTTTCTCTAAATTTCATAAAAAGATAAAAAAATATATTGCAACTAACATATTCTATAAATTTACGATTGCGATTAAAAATTGCTATATCTTTTTCAAACAGTTTTATTCTACACTGTTAAAATTATGTTCCATTATCAAATGACTGAATCATCAACTATTTCAAAAGTAGCACAGGTAACTGGTAAATACGGGAGGACATTTTATTGATTGTAAGACTTTTCCTTTACTATAAAAGTGAAAACCAATTCCAGACTTCTAAAACTCTGTATGTGTAACATAAAAGCAAACAAATGAATCACATAAATTTAGCTAAATTTTCTGCAACCCAGTTGATCGAATCGTTTCTGAAAGAATGATACACTTTAATAAAAACAATATAAATTCATATACTAATAAATAATAGAAAAGAAATACAGAAATTTATCAAATTTGAAGTTTATATACATAATTGTCATTTCATTTATTTTTATGTAAATAAAAAAAAATGTGAAAATGGTAAACCATATTTGTAGTGAAATTATTTTGAATGGATGTGTTTTCTGAAAAGGTTTCATTTTTTAAATTAAATTAATCCCATTTACAAGAAAGAAAACTTCCCCTGTTGAGAATGCTATAATTGTCAGACAAAGAAAATGAGAAAAACTAGATAAATATTATTTATATTATTGCTTTCAAGTGTAGTATTATAATTAATGGAAATGGTAATTTAAATATATTGTAAATAAAAATTGCTGATTTTAAATCATGATGTGTTTATAAAAAAGCGGCAACTTTAAACCAACTTTATTTAAATATTTATCTTGGTAGATGTAAATGTGTTTCCGTTTCACCTGCCGTAGAAGCCAAATGCGAAATACGATATTTGTCAGACGTGAATTCATTTATTATTTCTGTTGTGAAAGATTTTTATTATTTGAATGAGTGCGCAATCATTATTTCCAACGAGAACTAAGTATTACTTTTCTAAAATGAAAATTTTTAATCATTATTAATTAATTATGTGCATAGTATGTTGCTAAAAATACAAATGTAAAATTAAAATAGATGACATAAAATTATAAATATAAAGACGCATCCATATTTATAATTTTATGTCATCTATGCATTCAATCATACAGGAAATTTATCTAAAAGTTTATATGAATTATTTAAAACACAAGCGTTTGAAAAGGCGAATAAATTAAATAAAAATCAATTATCGATCAATCATTCATGTGTCAAAAAGTTTCATATCCCGTATATATTAAAATTATTTTATAAATGTAGTGCACAAATTTCGACGTTTTCTGATTATGTAAATACCCTTTATGTTATGATTTGTATAAAATCATAACATAAAGGATTATGTTATGTGTATGTTATGTGCATGAAGGGTATTATGCATAGTACATAGAGATAGAGTTGTAGGTGTTCTCTATGCACAAGAAACACCTTGTGCATTGAGATTCCTAAAAAATTTATATTTTATTATGCTTAGCAATAGATCAAAAAACCTTATATATCTATAAAATAAACAATACCTTGAATACATATTTAACTTAGCAGCATTTTCATAGACCCCAGAAACAATCTAGGAAAACTACAAAGGAAATGTCGTATGTCTATCTTCCAGAGCATGTCTATCTTCTAGGCCAATGCAACAATCTAGAGAAACTATGAAAGAAATGTCGTTATGTCTAGCTTCCTTACTAATAAGAATTAGAGGCGTTGCGTGTGAAGAACAGCATAAATCTTAAAGAAAAGCACCTATCCCGCTACTGGATACTTATTAGAAAACTTATCTTGCATGTGAAAAAGCAAAGGTAGTAGTGGATAAACTACCTGTGTGGTAAATAGGTTCAGCCCCAGAGGTTATCGTCCACCCGCTGCGATGTAATTTTCCTGCCTACTGCTGTTCTTTAAATTGCTTTTTTATTTTTACCAGGAGTGCTAAAGAACACAGATGAACTTATCTTCTAGGATTTAACGTGCTACATTTCTTTAATTAATTATAAAATTTTACGAACCCCCTATGAGAAAAGTATTTAGCTATATATATTGTAAAGCAATAGTTATGTTTGCTTTTACTTTTTCATTTACACTTTGATATTCCTTGTTATATTATAGTACGAAAGAAATTAATGTTACAAGAGATATATGTCTTTACTAACTGTTTATTTCTTTATTTTGAATATGATTTACTAACTATATTGTAGTTGAAATCTTCGGTCTTCAGTTACTAAATGTCTATAATAAATATCTATAACAGTATAATTTATTTTTTTAATGATTGTTAATGATTTTGTAATACTAGCATTGTATTTGTGATCCTTATATTGCTCAACAGATTCATGGAAACACTTTTGTTAATCCCTGAAAAATACATAATATTCTCTAAACCATAACTAATTCCTAGATGTAAGCAATATTTTTTCTTCAATAATTCGGCCTTTCATGGAATAAGAAACCAGACCACTGGATGAGAAGTTATAAGGCCAATTATTATGATATATTGGCCGTTGTACCAATATTAGTAATAGTTAGTTTATCAGTAAATTTTCGTTGAAGTAAGAACCAAACTTTCAACATATATATTTGAATTCGTAATGAGTTTATGTACTGTTGTTTATAAATTATATCCACAATTTTTTTTCAAAAATCCTAATTGATTGGTAACATTGTTTATTTTTTCTTTTCAATAGATATAATTTTTTTATAGCTGAACAAAATTTAATATTAATGAAATCTTGCACACATACAGTGAATGATGATATTAATTGCATAAAAAAAATTTATATATAAATAATAAAACTCTTTTATGATTTTTGTTTTATTGGATCAAATTTTTATATAAAATGATACCGTGTACAAATATTTTATATGTATGAATATATAAATATATTATCCCCCCAAATACACACAAATATTATACTATATCATGTATCGTAAAAAAAATTTTTGCAATATGATATCATAATTTTAATATTTTAATATATCGATAACTGTAATATAAGTGATAATTGCATTTATTGAATTGTTACATCCTTTTCACAAACTAATCATTTATAATTTTATAGATACCGAAATATTTCATTGTTTTGAAATTTTTTCACAATTTTTTGTATCAAAATTAATTATAATAGTATAGTTGTAGCAAAAACACTAAATCAAATATTGTTAAGTTATTGGGTATGAACATCATATACTGATGTATTTATAAGATTTTCATTGGAGAAATCCTTACAGCCATTATATTTCATTTCAAATGTAATTTTTTAGCTTTTTCACTATTTTAGTATTAAATGTGTTATAAAAAATATGCCGTCACTACGTGTGTTTTGAAACATTTTATAAAAACATTCATACATTTCAATATTTAAAGTTATATTAAATTTATCATATAATTTAAAAAAATATATTTTTATGATAATAACGAAATGAATATTAATTTTTTGAACAGTTGACCTTTTGTGCTTGCTTGAAACACAATATGTTTTGCTTTTAACAGTTTACTAATGTGTATAAAAATATGCAATCTATTCACCCATTTTTTTTGCTAATTTAAATATATCTATTCCTCTGACTCAATACCAAAAGAAGATTTTCTTGTTAAAAATCCTTCTAAAAATGGAAAAGAAAAACTATTTTGAAGTGAAGAATGACATCGGTTTCAGCTTCAAAATTATTCTAAATTTATCATCATGTGATTTTGAGTTTATCTTTTTAAGTGATATTATCTTTCTCTTCTTGTGTGATCTATTTACTTATCTTTTTTCTTTTTTTCCAGGTAAGTGACTTGGATACATTTTATCTTTCTTCATGAAAATGCTTTCTGCATGAATAAGAAAACCGAAATGGATAAAAATCGTAGGAGGTTTTTTTCTTACTCGATTTTCTTACTTTTCACTGTGATTGTAAAGTTATTTTAAGCTGCATTTGTATTGATTGTCGGCTGTATGCATAACCGCAACTGTGTTTGTTATACGATGCGAAGAAAATGGTTTTCATTTTCAGAAGATAATGTCTGATAAAAAAAAAAAAAAAGTACAAATGTTTTATATTTCTTAGTAAATTTTAATTTTTTGCGTTTATAAATGAACTAAAGATTTTATTGTGAATTCATATATAGGATAAATGCTTTTGAATTAATTCTAAAAAGTAATTTTCTTTTCGTTGCTAAAGTTGTAAAGCTGCGATGATTTGCTTTGATTGTGAATAACTGCTTAACCGAAAAGAGAAACATAATAAAATAATTACATATTTATTATTTCTTATAATGAAGACTTGTTTTTATACGGTTTTTATAACTATAAGTCTTTCATATTTTAATTATATTTTATAAATTTCATAATAGTAAGCAATTTTCTTGAATTTAGATTTATTTTACTATTATGTAAACATGAGTTTATTATGAATTTTATCAGACCACAATTTATCACACTTTTTATAGTAATTTAATAAGGAATAAATCAGCTATTACTTATAAATTTTTGTATAATATGATACAGTATTATAATAATTAACAGTGTATAGGGAATAACTAATTGCAAAATCAATGATTTAATTTGCATTTATTGAAGACAAAAAAATAAAAAGCAATCAAAATTATAATTACAATACAGTTAAATTATATTGACAGTAAATAATTTTTTAATATGGGTTTGGATTTGCCATTGTTATTATACGTTGATATTTTTTTCCATAAAAGATAATTTCATTTTAGGATTATTTAATTGTTTCCTCCTAAAGTTTTATGTAAAAGATGAAAAAAAATTATTAACTTATTTATGAAATTTTCGTTTTTATTTTGTAACGATAACGTATTGATTATGTAAAAGTTGGTTAAAAAACCATAAAATTTAAACCAACAGAAACTATTGACTCAACTATCATAAGATATTAATAATTTTAAAATATGCAAAAATGATGCCAAATCATTTTAAAAATGAAGTAATTCATCTAAAATAAAATAACTATTTTTTGTATAATGTAATATAGAAATTTTTAAGCAATAAAATAAATTCATGCTAAAACATGTGTCTTATTTAAATATATAGTCTTAAAATAAAAAAAGGATCTTATTAATTGATAATACTTTGAGCGTTTCTTATGTTTTTTTGTTTCGCCTTTGATGAGAACAAAAATCAGTTGTGTTAAAACAAACATTTACTCACTTTTATCGGAGGAATCACTTTATTTAATACTTTTCGATTATTTGTTCCTCTTACTCATGCTTTGTAAATAGAATCGCTATCGTCTCATCTGAATCATAACTGCGCATTATATTCAAACTCTTGTCTTTCATCTTACTTTTGAAATAAATTCCTGGAGAAAGTGTTGCGATAATTTATGCTGTCAGTTCGTTTATGTCAAGTTTTGTATTTATAATTTCCTTCCTATTTCTCTGAATTGTAGGGGAAAATGTTCGTATATTATTTTGACAATGACATCTTCGAGTATTATATTATTTTGATTTATCATACTTATTACAGCTTGTTTTTTTTAATGTCGCCAAGAATTGGAAACTGAAACAAAATTGAAACTGATGAAAAATAATTCAAAATAATTAAGAGGAAAGAAATTTGCGATTTTCATCACATAATTATTTTTATTTCGTGAAGTAAAATTAGAATTTATTTGTTTGTCAATGATTGGCAATAATATATAGAAAAAATTCAGATTAATTATAAAAAAAATAGTATTAATGGTAATTTCTTAAATTAAATATTACTTTAATCACACCTTTTCATTACAATTTATAATCAGTTTCAAATTTCATTTTAGATTAAGCAAGTCGATGACAGTTGAAAGGCTGGCGCTTTGCGGCTTTCGGTTCAGAATCCGCTTTTAACTGTAGGTCTTGGTCTAATTAACCCTCTTGTGAGAAAAAATAACTGTTGAGCTACAACCAAAACTAATCTAACCTGGATTGAACAGCTGTCAAATTCGTAATTAAACCTAAAATTTATATTTATTTTATTAAACTACTATTAATATTTTGCTGATCACCTAAATTCCAGAAATACTTACAGATTTATATGTATGTAAAGGTATTTTGTTAATTTTCATACGAATTATGCTAATTATTTAATTTAATTGCTAGATTTAGACTGTTGACAAATTTGGGTTAATTGCTCAACGCACTACAAGACTTAAACCTGGATTTAAAATTAACAAGTTTGATATTTATACTTTACAAGTTTAAACTTATTATTTAAACAATTTTATATCATCTAAAGTTAATAAATCAATTTTAACACCTCCTTGATTTGTTGATATCGAGCCCCCATATACTGAATCACTGAAACGAATACAATTGGTTTTTGACAATTCCTAACTTCCTCTTTTTCTCAATATTAGCCTGAAATCTGCATTTAATTTGATTTCTTTTTATATATCTTTTTTTGATAATTCTAGGAAACTTTATGAAAATTTAAACTAAATTTGTATAAATAATGATATTCCGTTGTCAAAACTAAAACAGAAATGCATGACTGATTTCTTTGTTGAACAATAGGACTTAGAAAACAAAATCTTTCATAAAAAGAAATGCTAAAATATGCGGAAATTGAATTCATTCAACTGTCAATAATTAATTCAAGTGGAAAATATATTGTTATTAAGAAATCAATGAATTGCTTAATTGAATTCTTAACATAATATAATGAATACTGAAGTATATATAAGTTTAAATATAGAGTTGAATAGAATAGTGTCAAAACTGCAATAACTCTAGTGAACCTAGCTTACATCAAGGCAAGGCAAATCTTTCGACATCATAAGGAACATCAATTCTTCATTTTGCTAATCTTATCTTTAAAACTGCACATAAAAAAAAAAAAAAAAAAAAAAGAATTAGTGAATCTATAAAATATTTATTATTATTTACTTTAATGGCGTGGAAAGAATGGAAATCCCAATATTTTTAAAAACTAAAGTTAACTCATTATTTTAAAGATTGCGACATTGACAAAAAATTTTTTTAATGTTTTTAAAAAAATCTATGAAAAATAATTTTTTTTAGTCTGGAAATAATTACAAAATTGTAATAAAAGTTGTGAGAGACACATCCATTCGTGTATTGTTTGAACAGAAAATAAACTTTATCGCTTATATCTTAAAAAACTTTATTCGTAGTAAATAGTGAATTAAAACTAAATTTCGAATTTTAAAACTTTCGTATTTCTTAAAGTATATTTTTCAAATTTTTATATTTAATTTGAAATTTAATTATATTTTATTTATGTTATATTTTTAATTTAATACATTAATATATTAACTTACTATTTCAGTTTAACGCGTTTATTTTTTTTAATTTGTATAATATTTTCTAAAACATAATGAGAAGAAACAAGCTATAGCATTTCGCATTTTGAAAGTTCTAAGAAATACCAACAAATGAATTAATTCAAATATATTTGACTCATAAAAATTATAGTTAAAAAGAAGTAAACAAATTAGGTAAAATAATTTAAAGAACTGGGAATGGAAAAACAGAAAAACGCTGAAATAAAATTGAGTATTTAAATGATAAAAGAACCCAGAAAATATGAAATGTATTTTTAGTACCAAAGCGTAAATTTGATTTTCACTATGATTGATTGATTATCAAATAATCAAGCTGCTATAAAAACTTATAAAAATATACTAAGTTGAATTCATTTAAATCTTTAAATGGATGATTAAACATTTCAGACTCTTTTGACTCAAATTCTCAATATATAAATACAGTTTCATAATAATATTTGACAATGATGTTCTAGTTTCGAACGAAGTCGAGAAATCATACGTCTTCATAAAACGAACATTTATTTAAACCTTCAGAAAAAGATGTCAATAGGAATGTCTTTATCATTGTCCAAGATGGCTTAAGCCTTCCCCTTAACCGTGCATGCAAACAATCGAAAACTATTCTTCCATTAAATTCGTATCCTATCATTATCCACGAAGGAAAACATCAAGGAATTATATTGATAGTTCCTTTTGCGCACTTCGTCCCAGATAGCGAATTAAATATCCATCTAGAACCCGTTCCACATATGCTAACTACGCCTTCTTCGCATTAATCTACGTTTTCTTCCCTTTTTTTTTTATTCTGCACGTTGTTTTTTCAAAACTCCACTCACCATCCAGCATTATAAGATCCAAGAGCGGGGAATCATCAATCAAAATTATTGATTTCTTTCAACCTCTAGGCCTAAATAATATTAATCAAAAACACAAACGTGGTCATTTATCATTACTCTGTCGGTTTCGTTTTTGACGACCGTGTTTTTAAAATATAACGCTCCCGAATTCGCGTCAGGCGAGGAGAGACGAAATTCAATGGAAAAAAAATATAGAAAAAAATATATATATTAGGTGGAAAACTTATGGTTTTTCGCACCTCTTGTTTATTGGGTTGTACTGAGGAATATCGTAAGAGATTAATCACTGCTTCTAAGGGATAGACTTCTTTTTTTTTGCTATCCGTGTGCGCTGCTGATTTTACCACGGTTAGTGTCATTGTACTAGGTTTTTAATTAGCTGTTGATGATTAATACGCCTTCCCCTGTTTTCGCATTAGCTTGAATCCTGTTCGGTAGGGGAGTGTTTGTCTGTAATCCCCCAGTGGTTCACCCTGTTTTGTTAACGGAAAACGCAGAGATTGGGTCGTGTAAATGAGTCGTCCTTGATTTACATCCTGATGTGTTGTTTACTGCCGAATGAACAAAGTATTAACTTAAAATCTATACTCTTTAATTCTTGAATTTTCACAAGGAAATTTTCTTAACAGATTATTTTTTGGTTAACTTTTATTCAATTCATTCCTATGAATGCGAAATAAATGTATTTCTACTTCTTGTTCTTTGATCAACATAATTTCAGTTATTTCCAAGAAGAAATTAAATTATCATTTAAGTATAAGACAATATAGTGGTATTATTTGACAATCCTTACCAAGTAAGTTGGTGCTAAATAATTTTTTTATTATAATATTTTAGGTAACTCATTATTATATTTTTCTATGAGTAAAATCACATATAAACATCTCTTACCCTAATCTATTGCAAGTAAAGATTCTTTTTTATTTCATGACAATCATACTTCGATTCAATAGTTAGTGTGTTTGATTCCCACTTAGAGTGTGGATGTTTTTAGTGGTTCTTAGTCCATTTTAAACTAAATCCCAGTCAAATTTGTCCACGTGTGTAAAAACGAACTCTCACACTTTTCATCAGATCTTTTTTAATCATTCATTTTTCGAGTTGCGTAATAGTAGTGTTATGCTATTTTAATCATTTTAATTTTAGATCGATTTAAATATTTATAGTTATATATACATGCATTAAAATGCATAGTTTACTTTTTTCATAATAATGAAATACTTTGTCTCTCTGTTTTGTTTTGTTTTTGCTATTACTATATCAAAATAATTTAATTTATCGTGCTGTTCAAGGATTATTAAAATGCATTTTAAATTTCCTCAAAATAGTAAATATAGTTAACAAGTAAGGGGATACACGTTATTATTATAACATTTTCTATATTTATCTTAAATTCAAAGGGAAAGAAAATACGTCTTCTATTTACTTTTAAAACTCAAATCATCCTGTTCGTTAAAAAACTTATCCACTTTATTGCTAGTTAAAAAAAAAAAACATTCTTGTGGGCTAAATGATCAAATTTCCATCTTGAGCCAAAGGAACTCATCAGACTTCATCACATAAACTTTCACATAACGTCAACTGCTAACTTCCGAGCTAACTAGAACAGACGATATATTTAATGCTGACTTTCATTTTCAGTGGTTTGGCGGGAAAACTCAGGCACTTTTGAGTCATTTATGGTTGGTTTTCTCTGGCTAAGCCCTTCCCTTACCCCTTTTACGAGGTCATAGATTCACGGCTTTCCTGACAGCCGCGGAAAGCCAGCCTGCCGTGAACCCGCCCAACACTTCCTTTGTGTAGGAACGTAGTTCAACAACATCCTTCCGAGATGGTTTATGTTATTGAAACTCTTGATCAGGATTTTATAAGGGAACTTTTAATATATGGCCATCCACTAAGTTCCCGCTCGATCATGGGAACCGAGGAGGTTTGTACCTTATGTCTAGCAATGGCGGTTTGATGTCCAAGAATCTTTATCTTGCTTGGGTGCCATTTTGGTTGAACGTGAATGTAAAAGTTCCATTTTGGGTTCTAAAATTTTATTGTTATTGCTGTTCTGAGAAGTAACTTCCATGTTCTAACCAACTTCTTGTAAACATTTCATTGATAGGAATAAATTAACTTTTTGATTTTGGGGAGGAAATTGATGTACATGAATTGTCCTTCATTTTGCAGATCTTTTGTGGCAAATTTAATAACGTGATTTATGAAGTATTGTCTTATGTTTTATGCATTATAATAGAGTTGTACAATGAACTATTACTCATGTAATAAATAAACTAAAAACTAACTTAGAATGTGATTTGAAAATATATAGCATTTTTCATACATACATAATTTACTTGCCTTTATAATGAAAAACTGGAACAATGACAACTATTACAGATAAGCTGCATAGAGGAATTACAACAACTGAATTGAATGCTATTTTCTTATGTTATTAGAAAATCTTTTCATTTTCTTATTTCTACTAAAATTTACTATTTTTATTTTATGTTTCATCATCTAAACAAAGATATTATTTATTTTTAATTAAAAACAAGGTATTCCAAATACGTAATTTGCATATTATTTTTATACTCATGATGCGTTAGAATTGCAGTTTGAAGTAATTGAACAACTGAATGTTCTATCAACTGGAAATAATATAAAAACGCAAGGTAGTGTGAAAAATAGAGCTTATTATTTTATTATTATTTTTACCTATAAATAATAATTACTTTTTTAAAATTTATCTAAATAATCAAATGCAATTAAAGTCTTTAATTGTTTGCGTTAGATTATATCTAATTATCTTTACCATTCTTTGTATGACTTCTGGTGATTCTTTCTTTTAATATTTTTTCCTCTCCTCTAAATTTCTCTTCTTTTATGGTATTTTGAATATAATTTTTGGTTTTTGTTGCGATATTTTCTAATTCCATGAAAAATATTCTCCCATTATTTTTACCTTACTACTTTTCAATGGAAATGGTATGGTATTTTGTAATTTGATCAAAATTGTAATCGACTAAAAAAAATCATTTTGCATTTTTATATTTTTATCTCGAGCTTGTATGAAAATAAATTTACAGAGAAGCCAACACCCACAATTCATAATATTCTTATACGTTTTATTCATTTAGCATTATTTGGCAATTCATTGTCGAATCCTGTCAGCTAAAGGTGATTTTATGAAAAAAACACGATAGCTAAAACTAGAAATCTTTTGGACTTATACAAGATTAATTAAAATTCAGGTTTTCATGGTATTAAAATTCATCTTCAGCCTGCTGTCACGGATCATTTCATGTTTAAATAACATCATCTAATAATTCATTTGTCGTTATTTGTTTTCATTTCAAGCATTCGAAAAGATTTTCGTGCCTGTAGTACCAAAAATGGCACGTCTGACTTTCAGAAAACCTGCATCTGCAACCCATCCTCTTTTACCATCATCCACCGTGTATATAAATCCAACTTTATACTTCCAGATATTCTTTCTCGCCACGTTCTGTCCTTTTTCTTTCCCACCACAGCTAAATTTTAGTCTAGCTCGTAAATTTTTGACGGGGAAAGAAAAAGGGTAGGGAGTAGATTTGGAAAAGCGAGCGAACGATAGTAAAGGGCAAAATTTGTGTCGGGAAGTATATAAAAAAAAGTTTACCCCCTTCTCAAAATGGCTATATAACAAACAGGAGGAAGTGAAAAATTGTGGTTTTTAAAATGGTCTATTAGAATTTGAATTGGTGTTTTCGGCACCCCTGCGCTTTTCCTGCGCTTGCAGCAACACGACCCTGTTGCTTTACGGTCGAGGTTTGTAGCTTTAAGATGACTTCATTTATTTTCGCGAGCTTGTCGATTTTGCCTTAAGTTCGTAGTAAAAAAAAAAATAAACATTTGAATTACGGTTCTCTTTTCCTAAGCTACAAACGGGAAAAATGTTAGTTTGAATATTTCAGTAAAATTTAAAGTCGTTTTATTTTTCTATTTTGGTAAAACAATTGTTCACACTTGAATCGCAAGTAATTTAATATGTGCATGCGTTTCTTTTAAGTGATTACTCGTTGGAATAAATTAAGTAAAGTGTAAAAACTCGAAAATTATTTCTCTGTAAAACTTAATATATTTTATTTGGTAGTCAGTCTTATGTAACAATAACAAAAAAGGCGTCTAAAAAATTTGACTATAGATAATTTTTGATAAAACTAATTCTAGAAAAAGATATTACATAATTAATAGCTTTAGTTAAATGAGAATCAAGTTGTTTCTCAAAAGTTCATCTTTTTAAAGCAAATATATTCAGAATTAACTTTCTATTAAGTATTAGGAACTAATGTGATAAATGACATTTTCATGGCATACCTATTATATTATTATTATGTTCTGTAACTAATCGACATATTTATTTAGTAGTTAAAATATTTCTGAAGATATATCATTATTTAATGAAATTTTCGATACAGAAATAAAATCATGTCAGATGTTGATATTTGTATGTGGCCAATTTTATCAGATGCAAATTACATGATACGGTTACATAATTAATAGAGGGAGTATTATATACTCAAGTCACCAATATTTCAATTTCATTTCATTAATTTCATTATTTTTTATATATTCTGAAATAGAATTCCATGTCTTAATTCTGGAATGTGGTTTATTGAGTAACCTATTCTAGTTTATTTATCTAATGAATATTATATTGAGTATGTCAAGGAAAGTTTTGGAACGTAATAATATCGAAATTAAGAACAACATGCAACTTAAACCGTATAAATCTCTTTGATTAGATTAAAAGCTAGTTATTGGTTTTTAATTTGCTTTCGTTATATTTCTAAAAGTTTTACATTTTTTAAATGAAAATTAATAATACACTAAATTTCATGTGTAGTTATGTATTTTTATTATATTTTTGTATAGTTATGTAGTTATTATTTTTTATTTAATGATAAAAATATGGTTGTTTCTGATATATTTCAAATTATTGATTGTTATAACTTATGAAAAAAATCCGTTAAAAATGTATATTTATATTTTAAAAAAGGGTCATTTATTTATTTACTTTTAAAATCTAACATATATATTGATGCTCATCTTTAACTTTCTTCCAATTCCATTTATTTTATTTATTTTGTTGTGCAATGTACCATTTTATACCAACTTTCTCTTTAAATAAGCATTGTAATTTTCAATACTAAGCGTCTTTTTATGTTTATTCCGCCATTAATCTCCGAATAAGTGAGATCGGACCGAATGAAATTCCAATTAGTCTAAAAATGTCCGACCAATTAGAATGCCATCTCATTAATTCCGATGCTTTTCTACCCCCGTGAGCAAATAATTCCCCCTGGTTTGCTTTGGATATCGATCAGAGACGTCTAGAAGTTGCACGCACTTCTCAAACAATGAACACCCACAAAGGCAGCTGCCTTTTAAAAAAGAATTATAATTAGAGTGCTTGGCTCACTTTGACCGTAACTGGATATTGCGAGCCACCTGGCGGAGGAGCTCGTCAAGGAAAGCCCCCGTCTGTCCGACCTTTCATGCGCCCCGTCAAGTTGGATTGACGTGGAATGGTAGTTCCTGACAGTTAAGGATACCCGAAGAGCCCCCCTTGCGTGTTGATGCTGCAGGTACTAATACAATGGGCATTGTTTATTTATTGGAAAAGTCATGTAGGCGTTTAAGGACTGTCTGTTTTGATGTATCATTTTTGAATGTTTTTTCCTGTTTCCAGTTTTCCGAAAAAGAGAAAACACACCCATTCTGGTTTTATCTAGAAAGATGGAATGCTGAACACTGTCTGCTTTGTTCTTCCTTCAGTCTAGACATGTGTTTCTGCAAAATTTACTAACCAAGCGGCCCAATTAGAACAATGGAGATTACTGAAATAGAATGACAATGAAAAAAGGAGAAAAGTGTTTATTTCATTACAAATTCTACCAAATAAATAGTTTTGCTGATATTATTTGTAATGAAATACCTCATTAAAAATAAAAATACATGATTATTTCTCTGTATTATGAAATGAGTTTTATGAATATATTTAACTTAGTCTTTACAATAAACAAATTACAACCATCCTGGAAAGCAATATCTGTTTTATATTTGAGGGCACGAATTTATTTATCATTATCAAACATTTGTTTCTGATTATGTTTGAGTAGGTGACGTCTTTTAAAACTTTTATTTGGTAAACTATGTTACCTTGTGAATTCTCTTCCTAGCCTAAATGCCGCGATGATAACGTGCTTGAATTATCCAAGATAGGCATTTTTTAGATTGAGAATACCAAAATTTTCTTCTTGAATCCTCTCCATATATTCGAAGCTAAATTCACTAAGAATCTAACAGATTTGAGATTGAGAGCAGGAGCAGTCATCCTTACAGATATACCGCCAAAAATTGTTTTCACACTTAGTGTAAGTCACAGGTGTGTCAAAAAAGAAATGACAAATAGCTATTTTAACAGATACAAAGTACAGCAAAAAATGACTTGTATCGCCTGATATATAGTGGTTCATTTCGATCTTTCGCTCCATTAACACTTGATCTATAATGAAGACTTGGTTGCAGGTCTGAACACTTGATCCGAAGATCCATTTTAACAATTCTCTATATTGGGTATATCCCCCCCCCAAAAAAAAAAAAAAGAAAGAAAGAAAGAAAAAAATTCCTTTTTTGAATCAGAAACGAATTTTTTTTATAAAAAGAAAAAATTTGTAGAACTGAAGATTTTGAACTTTTTATGATTTCAGAGACTTTTTTCTACAACACACTCAAAAACAAATAAAGATTAGATCATGTGTGTGAAATTGGTTTATGTGATGTTTATTTATTATTAAATTAAACTGAAATTTTCAACTGATCTACGCTTGATTGCTAAACATTTTTATAATTCGTGTTCTATTTGTGTACATAAAATACATAATACTTAAAACTAAGCAAATAATTAATAGGAATTTTTTTAAACAATGGGTTTCCATCTTAACGAAGTTTTCAATAATACTGTGAATCTCCTATTAATTTATATGTAATAGCAACGTGTTCTTGACCCAGCACAGCAGTTAATCTAATGATCGAAGGTAATAGTAAGAAATTTGAACATCCACAAAGTGTTGTATTTTGTTGTTGCTCCAATTTACTTCCTTGTTCCTAGCCCTGAGTAAGACTCTACCAGTTAGTAGAAGCAGTAGGAGCCTTTGTAATTTAGAATCAGGGGTCAAGCAAAAGACCCCTGTTGTATTCTGTGTGATCTTTACGTAGATAGTGGACTGTATTCAAATGTGGTATGGTAAAAAAACAAGTAAATTTCCATGCATCCGTCAAGACAGATGTCTGCTAAAGGCGTGGAAGCTTAGACCACTATGAGGCTAAAACTAAAAATGTAATTCTGACACTGCGCTGTGGATTGTCTAATGGCTTTAGATATTTTGACGTCTACCGCGTAATTAATTTCCATCCTGGAAAACATAGATAGTGGCCTATTTTCTCAAGAAATGAACCACTATCTATGTGGCAAGGAAGTAAGCCTGGAAAATTGTCAAGTACCCACCTTGGCAGGTGTGCATGAAGAATTACCGTTGTTTAAGAATAAATTGAACCCTGGACATTTTCGCTAAAATTGATTGTATTTCCAACAGGCCATAGTGAGCTCAGAAAACAAAACAGAAATGGCAATTATCCATTTCTCTATATTTTCACCAAAAATATGACTTGAGAAATTTTAGTTTTAATGTCACATTTATTTAATATTTGCTTTTCTTTTAAACATGTACAGCTTAAAACTTATTATATAACATTCACCATCAACATTTTATGTATTATTCGAACATTTCATCATACAGATGTCATCGCTCTGGTTAACTAACTACACGCAAAAATTAAAATTGAGTCACAATTCATAGAATTTATTTATTAGAAATAATTTATTCATTAGCTTATTAAAAATAAGATTTCACTCTCTATTGTATAGTTAATAACAAGCAATTTCCATTCACATGGAATTTTTAACACTGCAAATAATTACCCATACCTATAAAATGAAACACTCGCCAAAATAATCAATATCAATTTCTCCTTTTATGAGTAAATATTCTTTTTTCTAAAATGAAGGAAATATTTTAAACTCTTATGATGGATACATGCTTGTAATATGATGTTCAAAATAAATATGCACGTTCATTCTGCTACCCATCGATGAATCCGCGCCAATATTTCCTGATAACATCTTACTGCAATGAAATTAAGCCGTACTTCCTTTTACGACGGTGGAGCTTCTCAAGTGGTTAACTTTATGGGGATTCTTTCCGAGGTCCTTGAGATGATATAGTTTCCGCGTAATCCTGTCATCCAATCTCTTTCCTGGAATTGCTTTCGCCCCCTCCCCCCCTATACGTATTAAAGATTTAAATACTTTTCGAAATTATATTTCTTTTGGTTGCATTATTAGAGGCTTTATGGCGTGTTTCTAAATTTCCCTCATTTTTATATGCCTGGCTTTTGATTCTTTGTGCGAGATTATTTTGTGTTTTATTTAACACCGTTGTATAAAAGCTCTATTAGCGCTGAAAATAACAGTTTTAGTTAATTCAGTGTCTGAAATGCAGATTATTGGTATTTTTCATCCTTAACACTTCAGAAATCTATATTAATATTTACGTATTATATAAGCTTAAAAGGAGTTGGTTTAGATTTTTTTTATAAAATAAAAGAAGATGTAATTTATATTATTTATTATAAAATAAAAAAAATAATTATTCTTTTGTTGCAATGAATTGATCGCATCAAATTTTGTAATGTACAAAAAATATTAAATTTCTTTTTTTTATTATCTTTTTATTTATACCACTGTTTGATACGTTATGGATAACCAGTTTGATTTGAATTATTTATCAGGACCGCCGCGTGGGGGTAACAAAATTGATAACTGCACAAGAATACCTGTAAAGGGGGTGTCAAAATTTATAGCAATTATAGTTTTTAATTTAATGTTATTTAAATAGAAGTGAATTAATTATTCTCTTGAATTTTGCATGTTTTATATTTTTTAATCCATAAAATAAATTTTTATTTTGTATTTTAATTTTATTATACTTTAATTTTCGTGCTGGGTTTTTTTATTTCCGTTTGTATAAACAAAAATTGATTGTTGATACGAACAATAAAAACACGTTTCGCATGGATTTCGTGCTATCACACGGAACGTGTCAAAAATCTAAGAACTTGAAACTTGTAGCAACAGGAATTGAATATGAAGCAAGATTATTCTTGCTTCATATTATTTTTGCTAAAATTGGTATTTTCAATTAAATGTGTATTCCAAATCATTTTTTATATTCATGCTCTAGATGTGGGAATCGAATGCATGAATATTGGAATGAAAACTTGAGCGTTTTACATATAGTTACCAGCTCGATAAAATAATTAAAAGGCTAACAATACTATTAAAATATAAGATGCCACGTATACTATCTTATTAGACTATTATTAACTGTAGGAAACATACATTTCATTCAAAAAAGGAAACCCCGAAATTTTTAAGTCACTATTCTGTAATATATTTTCTATCTTTATTCAACAATGAGAAACTTAACCTCTAACGTTAATCTTTAAAGAAAAGTGTTTAATTGTGGTGAGAATTTTATTTGTATTCATATTTGATGCTTCCCTAGGAATAGGTCAGCTCAAAGTTTTTTTTTTATATAATATTGAGACTTTTATTATAGGAAGAAATTTTCAAAGGTAGTTATCCATTTCTACATGATGCAAGATGGATAATCTAGAAAATGTTCGCTACTTATTTTGTTGGTTTCTCAAGCAAAGATTCAAAAATCATTTCCGTTTGTTCAATATTTTGCAAAGTTTAACACGAAATTAAAATGCAAAAGATAACAAAATAAGTGAAAACTAATAAAATAATTTATCTAGTAAATAATTTTTAAGTATGTAGATTTTCAAATTTGGCGAATTAAAAAAATATTATTAAAAATTTGTTTCACAAACAAGTTTAATTAGTGAATAACCAAAATCGAGCAATGAAATTACAAAAATTGTTCTCACTGTAATTAAGCAATTCTCTGGATGTGGAAAATCTTTAGCAGTATTTAACGATCTCAATTTGCTTCTCCGCCCATAAGACTCTAATTTCGAGGTCTGCGAAATCCAATCATTCTCATTTGTTAAGGTTTGAATTAGAAATTTCTGCTCCACGAACCGCAGGAGTGAAGTTAAAACTTTTATCTCTCAACCCCCTTTTCCTTTTAACGCGTCGAAATTCCACCATCAAGCGGTGTGCTAATAGAAGAGCTGCGATTTAGCTAAACTCCCACTACAGATATCAGTAAACAACAATGGTAGACGCAATACCGTAAATGCCAACCTTTAAAAACGTGCAATCTCATTTGCTGGGGTGTTTAACCGCCCCTCTTCACCCCTGTAGTCTTTTCACGCCCTCTTCTCCCGACGTCTTTTCCGCCCTGTCAAAAACCGTTGCTGTCTGACAAATTAAAAGCCATGAATAAGGAACAATTCTCCCCACCCCCTCCTTTAAAACCCTTTAAACGTAAAATATTTCGCTGGGTGAAGGGGGGCAAAGTAGAATCTTTGCCAACAATCCCCCCTCTTATAGTCACTTAATCTATGAATTCGCAGAAGAGAAGCGAATCGCCCCCCCTACTCGCCCATTTCTAAAGCAAATTCCTTCCTGGTTGGGGGGGTGGAACTTTTAAAGTCTTCTATATTAAAACGAGTTAGATTATGATTTCGGGTTTATTGTGCATGCATAATTCGTGCCCGGGGTTACTAGAACGTCTTGGGTTTCCTCGAGAGGTAGGGGGATTGTCCTAGATGGTGCATGAATGCCACCGCCATAGAAATCTCTGTGCTTTCCTTAACGGAATTCCGAAATTACGATACATTAGGCAAAGGGTTCGAGTCTACTTGCGTGAAAATCTCCCCTTAAAAGTGCTCGCCACCTTTTAGTTCTGTTGGTGGATTTCGCTTCCTCGGTGTTTCATTCAGTTTGATAAATTGAATTGTGATTTTAAATGAAATTCCCTTTCACAAAATTTCAAGCAATATTGTGAAATGAATATCATTTTGCCTTGGAAGATGTTTTGATTTTATTTAGTTTCCTTATTTTTAAGTGTAGTCTAGAATTTTAATCTGAATTTCCCTATAACAGTTAAACTGCATCTAAATACCACGAGAAAATATTATTTAGCTAGATAAAATTTCTTACTCTCTAGTAGTTCTACACTTCGTGGTGGATAACTTAACCACTGAAGGACACTGCAAGGCATTTCTGCATCCTTCCCAAAAATTAATTGCCTTCTGGGAGGACTTTTCTTTGATAATGTGCCGTATTCAAGTGGTGAAAGTGAAGAAATTCGGAAAACTCTCAAGTACCCACCCTGACAAACATGCATGCGGAGAGAGTAGAAGCGCTACATCTACCTCCCATTGTTCAATATTGGCTGAGATCGAAACCTAGATTTTTTACCCCGAAAAGCGCTGTTCACCGACTACTCTCTAGTACTGGAATATACCAAAAAGTCAAATAATGGGAGAATTAATCCAATTTTCTAATTATACATTAATTTTTCATCTTATTCGAATGCTAATTATCCGGATATTTTTTAATGAAAAGAGTATCTTTCGAAAAGAATTTTGTAGACATATTTAAACAAACTCATAGAACAAATTTTAAAAATATTAAATTATAAAAATTATTTAAAATTAAACTTTGGCCTAATGTTGAATAGTTTTTGGGTTCGATTCCCATTTAGTGTGTTGATTGGTATCCGTTTTGAATTATAAATACTAGCTCTCAGTTAGTCATTATCGTGCAAATAAATTAACTAAGAGGAGAATCAAGACAGCTACTAAAACAATGATCAAAATATTTAAATCAACTATATATATATATATATATATATATATATATATATATA
>JAPDSC010041285.1:0-16023 GCA_026290005.1 Latrodectus geometricus
TGTCGTGGCGCCACCTGTTATTTATTTTATGAAACATATAAATGGTAATTCTTTCAAAGCTTTTTTGTAAGCTTTTCTTGACGGAGAATGTTTTTTATTAGATTATCCACGGAGGCGTATAATGCAGCACAACGAAATACGAAACTTTTTTAACACATAATCCGCGACTTAGACAGGAAAATACGGTAATACTTAGATGAACTACAATTATAAAATTCTACAATCAATAAAAATTATTTTTTAACACATTAACGAGTTTTAATATACATACCTATATGTTAATATTTCAGTTCGAAATACGAAATAATGTTGGTAAAAAATATTGAAGAAATGGAATGAATAGAAAATAATGAGGAAAGCTGACAGTGATTTCAACAATAATTAAATATTTCACTAAGTTTTGAACACACTGGATTGACTTATATTTATGGGTCAAAAATTTCCATTAATATATATGATTCATAATTGATGCTATAAGCCACAAATAAACATCTTTATTTAAAATAGAAGCTCAATCCTATACAATTATTATTATTTTTGTAATCTGCATAATCTTATTGAATTACCTTATTGCGGAGATCCATCTATTGTTTCGCACTTTGACTTTTCCATACGTTCTACTGTTCTAAACTGAACTCTACAAATGATTTATTTGATACAAATAGGAAACATATTCAAAAACAATTGCTTTCAAACTGAATAACTAAATTCTTATTTGTACCAGAAATCGCAGCTACATGTTGCAGTTTATATTCTTACAACATTTTCCAATAACTACAAACTTGCACGCAATAGTGGGTAATGTTTTCATTTTCTGTAAAATATAGGATATAGAGATAAAAAAAAATAATGTTCCTTCTCTGTATATTTACTCCTATAAAATATATCAATTTCAGCCAAGAAAAGTAAGAAAACATTTTCTTTTCATATTTTCTTCGCGTGATGCTCCTCGCCAATAGCTTCCTAGGTTTTGTTTTTCTTATCAATACTTTCTTCAGTGAATCCTTCCATCTTCTTGACGATGCGGAAGATGCAATTGAGTCTTCTTGGCGTTGGTTCATTTCGCTCCAGCGCTTTCATGAGATGCTTTATCAAATATTACGCTAAACGGTCACGATTTCCGATTAGTTACAAAAGCCCTGTTATTTTCGGTAGCTATAATAATTTTCAATGTGCAGAGTTCTGGATTTAAAACATACTCTAAATTATTTATATTAATATTTAAGATGGATATATGCAATGTTAAAAGTAATATTCACTAAATATGCGTATAGGCGTTTTGACAGCTATTAATACATGTATTTTACAGATTTTATAAATTTGCCTTAAAAACATTTTTATCCAGAGATGAAATTCAAACAGCATTGTCTTCAAATAAACGACCAATTATTAATTCTATACATGAATTTCTAACAATGTTTTTTTTTTTTTTTTAAATAAATGAAGAAAATAAGAATCTTCTAGTTTTATGAGAAACATTTGAAGTTATATAAATAAAAATATTTCTCATTATAATAATGGTTGTATATAAAATATTCTATGTTTGTTTTCTTATCAATTTGAATGAAGAAAAACAGTTTAAAAATTAAGGGCAAATAGTCTTACAATATTGACCAATATTAGAAACTGTATGAAATATTTTATTTCAATATATCCTGTTGAAAAAAATGTAAAAGATGACAATTAAATAGATGAAATACTTTTGTTATTAGAATCAAAATAATTGGTTAGTAATCTTCGATTTGCAAAACAAAACAAAAAATGTGAAAAGTCAAATAACTTCTCAATTTTTTGTTTTGTTACTATCACCGCTTTTTGGTTATTTATAAGCATTGTCATTTTTTCACTTCACTGTATATAAGACATTAATATGTGCAAATATAGAATGTCTGGTACAATAGAGAATTATTTTACATTTTGAATTACATTTTATTCAAAGCATACATTTCAAACGAAAAATACTGTTTAAAGCGTTGTATAACAAAAATTTTCTTTATTTTCGTCCATAGAAATGTTTAAAATATTTAAAATATTCAATGAAGAAACTGTACAATTTAATACCTATAAGACAAAATCGAGAAAAAAAATATAACATAATAAAAATAGGAAAAAGTCATAGGATTACGTCTTCTACTATATGTACATAATGTATAGATGTATATTATTTCCATTTAATAACATTGAGGGAAATTTATGATATATCTAATAACTCGTGATTTATAATCCAAATCAAACCGACTACATAAGATAATTTACTTTAAAATACATTAGAGAAAATATTAGGTTGGGGAAAAAGAAATACATTGTTTTTACGTGAACGTTTTGTAATTTCTTTTAGATTCGCTTTGTAAAAAGGTTTAAAACAGTTTTCATGTAGATTTTTAGGTCTTGTGCGAAGCTACGACTGCTGACATGCTGTCAAGTTTGATAATTTTTGATATTTATAGACATTCTCGACGATGTTGTATCCATGCGAGGTGCATCTTTATCATCCAAGTACCCAAACGGAATCGACGAAACCAAAATTGTGCGTAACTGGTTGTTACAGTCATATATAGGACAATAAACACCTTTCGCAATTTTAGCCACCTGGTTAGCATTTTCGCCGTTACAAGAGAAAAACGAAAATGTATCGAATTTTCTGTTTGTTGTTTTCTATTTTTAAAACCTTGTACTCATAACTGAATTAATCAAATAAAAAACCGCAAAAGAATATTTTAGTGTCAAATGTCACCTTTCCAATGAGCATAAATTTGAAATTGTTTGATAGATACCTCACGAGATAGCGATCACTACAGACGTCTACCGAAAAAATAATGGATAACATATTCTCCAAACCAATACTATATAAAGTTTTTATTTAAAAGAAACAAAATTTAAGCATTAACATTTTTAACATAGTCAACGGGATATTCAAAACATACATATAGAGTTTTTTGTACTCGACTAATAAAAAAAAACATCTTGAATTCAAATAAAAACAATTAAAATAATACAAGAAATAGTAAAACTCACTTTCAAATCATTTACTGCTTGATTGAGGCCGATATTTATACCAGTTTGATATTTATACAGTGCTATAGTAACTCAGGTATTGTTCCTCTCAACTTAAAACTTGGAGAATGGTAACTTTTTTGGAATTGCTGAATGTTGTGGACAACGACGTGAAATATCACCAAAAATATAATTAAGTTGCTTTCCGTCTCACAGTCTTATATCTCAGCTCTTGAAATCGAAATATTTTTGTTACATTTCTGTAAACATGTGATAGAAATTTTCTATTTCTGCCAATTTCTTTAAGAGTTAAAAGTAAAATTCTTGTTAAATGAATCATTTTATTTTCAATTTGTGTTCTATAAAAATACAAAGGTATAAAAGATAGTGTAGAGAAGGGTTAAAAGGTATGTATTTTAGATATGAATTCTCATGTTGATGATCATCTTGACAATAAAGTAAAAAAAATGAATGAAATTAGTTGGCGAATTTTTTACAGTTTCAATTTGCATTAACGTAAAAGGTTCGTTTTATTACTTAAATTTAAATTTCCGTTTGTTATTACAACCATTTATAAGACATATACTCATTTCAGACTTTTCTAACAAAACTAAAAAAAAATTAATTTTAATAAATTTTGTCTCAAATCCCTTTACTTTCTAAACTAACTGCATTTATAAGAAACAAAAAAAATTCACTAATTACACATCCTTTCTGCATTTATTTAAGTAAATTTAAAATATATAAAAATACAAAATTTCATAATGGAATATGAACAAAACGATATAAACTTTTTGCTATATTTTGTTTCACATAATTTATGTTTGAAAAAAAAGATAATAAATGTAATATAAAAAGATTTAATGAGAAATCTTGGCAATATGTTTCATAGTCATTAACGATAAAGTAAGTTTTTTTATTTTTTAAAAGCATGACATTAATTTTCCAGTCAAAAAAAGTACTTTCTAATTAATTTCTATTTTATTATACAAGTTTACTTTAAAATAATGAATGGAGCTTCAGATTACAGTATTTTAATTAATCCAGTTATATTAAACGAAAGTAAATTAAAATTAAAACTAAAACATTAAATATAAATGCTCATTTCTTATTATAATGAAACTGAAATGTTATATAATATCTCCATTAAGAAAACTAAATTATCATTATTTTAAAAAAGAAGATGTTTCTGCTATGCATTTTCTACCGTATATTATTTAGAATAATGTTGAGCTGAAAGAGCTACTGAGAAAAACATAAAAATTAAAAAAGATTCACAAATTATGGATAAAATATTAAGGTATAGCAAATAAAATTTAGATGTTAAAACAAGTAAATATTGTTTCCTTCAATACATTATTTAAATTAAAAATTCATATTATATTGAACTTGGATTGGTATTTGTAATCTTCTGTAAGAAGTCTAAAAATAATAAAAATTTTAACAATACAAGAGTCTTTAAGATTTTCAGTTTGGTTAAAAATATTTTATGAGCAATTTTAAATAACTTGCTTAAGGATAAAACATTCATGCAATCAAAAATGTGTACGAAATTATTTCATTAAAATTAATATTGTTAGTTATTACAAACTCTAATTTTAATCTCACAAATCTCTATTTAACATTTCTAAAAGTAATCATACTATAATAATAATAAATAGGTAATGCCACATTTATTAATTCAAAGACAGAATTAATTATCAGTTGTGATCAAGCTGCTAATGAAATTAAGAACAATAAAAGATCGTTTGATCAATCCATTGTATTTGTATGAAAAAAATAAGTGGGACTTTGCTCTTACAAAATCAGACTGTGAAATCATTACCACTAAAGATAAATTCTAATATTTAATATTTAGTTTCCAAGAGAGATTCAGTGATATACTAACTTATTATCCTAATATATTTATTTAGAAATTATAAATATAATAATAATAGGAAACTAAGAAATTATAAATATATTTTATATACAGGTAATTATCAAAATAAAGCAAACACCCTAAATTTTGAAAGAATCCTTTATTAATATGGAGTAGGACCGCCTTTGACATGTAATACAGTTTGAATTCGCCTGAGAATCAAATCGTACAAATTCTGAATAGTGTTAGAGGAATATTGTACCATTCTTCATGGCGATATTGTGAGAGTTCCGCGAGATGCCGCAGGAAGATATCGATACCGGATTGAAAGCTCTAAAATAAACCACAACGGTTTGATTATATTAAGGTCTGGGGACTATACGGGCCAAGGTAGATGTTCCACTGCATTGTCATATACCTCAAATGATGATTGGACAACTCTGGTTGCATAAATGGGGATATTATCATCTTGGAAAATTCCATCTCCAGCAGGAACCAAAGTTTGCATCATAGGATGGACCTGGTCAGCTATAACTTCTCTATACTTTTCCCCAGTGATCTTTCCTTTCAGGGTTACGATTGGACCAGTAAAAAAACCATGACACGTCTGCCCATACCACGAACGATCAACCTCCATACTTGACAGTTGGAAGGAGGCAATTAAGATCAAACGATTGTGTAGGTGTTCTAAAGATATGTTCCCATCCTGTTGTGGGGAAAAGTGTGAAACATGATTCGTCTGACCATATAACAGTCTTTCATTTATCCATAGATTTGGTTTGTGGATGTAAAGCACCACTCTACACGACGTTTGGCATTAGCATCTGTGACAAGTGTCTTGGGAATTGCTGTTCTGCAGTAGATGTTTTCTTTATGAAGGTATCTCCTAACTGAAATAATTGACACTGGAAAATCCAGATGCTGGTTGAGCTCTGCGGTCACTTTGGCTGCAATTGCTTTCTTTTTAGAATTAAATTTTTGGTTAAAAATCCTATATATTCAGTACATATTGTGATCGCATCTGCTTCCAAGAAAATATGAGATTTTGACATTAGAACATAACATTTGTAAAATATACTTAAATCCTTATGTTTGTTTAGTATAACATGCACTTTTTTTTAATGTATTCCATGATTTCATTTTATTATAAGAATTAAAAGTACGGAAAAAGCAAGTTTATTATTGTCAGACCTTATTTGTAAATGAGCCTCTAGATTTGCTTGGAATTTGATGCTTTTATAAAATTTCCAGCCATAGGAAATGCTTATGTCTGCAAAGCTTGGAATGAATTTTAACTGTAAAAGAATTAAAAGTAACTGTGACGCGTATACTTTAATAATACACTACTGGTCACAAAAATTGCTACACCAGGATGAAATGCAGATAACAAAATAATATTTATTAGACAAATATATTATACTAGAAATAACAAGTGATTAAATTTTGAAAATATTTGGCTGGATAGATCCTGAGAAATCAGTACCCAGAACAACCACTTCTGGCAGTAATAACAGCAGTTATACGCCTGGGCATTGAGTCAAACAAAGATTGGATTGCATGTACAGGTACAGATGCCCATGCAGTGTACATGTACATGCAAGGATCATCATGTACATGCAAGGACATCATGTATAGGCAATCTCGACCGACGCGAGCAGCAATACTGCGATAAGATAAATCGCAATCCCGGTACGCTACAATTCGACCTTTATCAAAGTCAGAAACGTGCTGGTACGCATTTCTCCTTCTTACACGAGGCATCACAACAACTTTTCACCAATCAACAACGTTCAAATGCTGTTTATGTATGAGGAACCGGCTGAACAATTTCTTCATTTAAACACAATGTAGGTGTCGCTACTGGCGCCTGCTTTGTCTGAATGCGCTGAAAAGCTAATCATTTGCATATCACTGCACCTTCTTCCTTTCGTATAAATTTCACGTCTGTAGCATGCCGCCTTCTTGGTGTAGCAATTTTAATGGCCAGTACAGTATTTCTTGAGAACTCAGCTTTCCTACCTTGGGTGGTTAGATTCAGGCTTTTCCGTTCATATGTTATTGACCTCAACAAGCGGACCGATCTTTAGCAATAACTGTGGATTTTTCGAAAGTATATTAAATTTTCTGGGTTTAAATATTGTACAATTCTATCATTAAAGTACTTCTAGTATTTATATTATTTATAAATCTAAATTTTTGGTTAAAAATCCTATATATTTAGTACCACATGCGATCGCATCTGCCTTCAAAGAAAATTTTAGATTTTGACAATAGAGCATAAAATTTGTAAAATATACTTAAATTTTTAAATTTATCTAGTATAACATGTACTTTTTAATATATTCCATGATTTCATTTTATTCCAAAAATTAAAAGTACGGAAAAAAACGTATTTATCATTGTCAGACCTTATTTTTCAATGAGCTTCTGGATTTGCTAGGGATTTGATACATTTTTAAAATTTCCAGCCATAGAAAATGCTTGCATCTGATATGTCTGCAAAAAAATTTTATCTGCAAAAGAATTAAAAATAACTGTGATGCATACATTTTAATAATATTTCTTGAGAACTCAGCTTGCCTACCTTCGGTGGTTAGATTCAGGTCTTTCCGTTCATATAGCGTTGACCTAAACGAGCGGTCAGATTTTTAGCAATAACTGTGGATTTATAGAAAGTTTACTAAATTTTATGTGTTTAAATATTATAAAATTCTACATTAAATTACTGCTAGTATTTATATTATTATTAAAATTAAATTTTTGGTTAAAAATCCTACATATTTAGTACCTCATGTAATCGCATCTGCCTTCGAAGAAAATATGAAATTTTCACAATAGAACATGAAATTTGTAAAATATACTTAAATTTTTAGTCTTATTTAGTATAACATAAACTTATTAATGTATTCCATGATTTCATTTTGTTACAAAAATTGAAAGTACGGAGAAAAACGTATTTATTGTTGTTAGACCTTATTTGTCAACAAGCTTCTACATTTGCTTGGGATTTGATGCATTTATAAAATTTCCAGCCATAGGAATTACTTATATTCGCCTGGCCTGGAATGAATTTTACCTGCAAAAGAATTAAAAGTAATTGTGACTTATATAGTTTAATAATATTTCTCGACATCTCAGCTTGCCTACCTTGGTTGGTTAGATTCAGACCTTTCCGTTCATATGGAATTGACCTCAACCAGCATTTTGATCTTAAGCAATAACTGTGGATTTATCGAATGTATACTAAATTTTCTTTATTTAAATATTGTAAAATTCTATCGTTAAAGTACTGCTGGTATTTACATTCTTAGTAAAATTAAATTTTTTGTTTAAAATCCTACATATTTAGTACAAATTTTGAACGCATCTGCCTTCGAAAAAAATATAAGATTTTGACAATAGAACATAAAATTTGTGAAATATACTCAAATTCTTAGGTTTATTTAGTATAACATGAACTTTTTAATGTATTCCATGATTTCATTTTGTTACTAAAATTGAAAGTATGCAGAAAAACATATTTGTTATTGTCTGACCTTATTTGTAAATGAGCTTCTAGATTTTCTTGGGATTTGATGCATTTATAAAATTTCCAGCCAGAGGAAATGCTTATATTTGTAATGCCTGCAATGAATTTTATCTGCAAAGAATTAGACATTACAGTCCTCTTTAATAGTAGTAGGCCTCTTTCAGTCAGCTTCTCCTTCCATTCACTATTTTGCTTTACTGAGCTTGTATTTCTGCGTTGTGTGTATGCTGCATGACTTTAGACACTGCATCTCAAGAAACGCCTAAAAGCTGGGATGTTTCAGTCACTGCTGCTTCAGCTATTAGCTCGTATAATTTGGCCTCTCTGAAAATCTGTGAGGTCTGACTTTTATTTATTTGACAGAAATTGTAGACAACTCTGTAAAGCTCTCTCATACTAACTAATATATGTATTTTTTTAAAATATCTGGTAGCTAAGATTATATTTTAATTACGAAGTGAATTATTAAATATCTCTTTTATTCGCGAGTGTTTCCATTATTTTTATGTATATTGTTAAACAATGTTTGTGAGCATTTATATATAAATAATTATAGTTAAAAAAAATTCCAATTTTTTATTTTCTTATAATACCTTTAGCTCCTTTTATCATGTATTTTATCAATGACAAGTTAACTTTATAAATTTACCATATCATATTGATATTTAAATGTAAAGGAAAATATCTATATAGTGAAAAAGTTATGAATCGTGTTAGCGAAATTATGCTTTAAAATGCAACTATTCCAATCACAAATTTTCAACACGATATGTCATTTGGCCCTTGTCAGGAGTTACTTTCACTATTTCTTAAAACTATAGGTACAAATGTACGTAAGTAATGCATGCCTATTATCATAATTCCTTTTTTATTAAAAAAATTACCTAATAGGGAAAGCAATGTATAATTAAATAAATGGTAATAATGCACAACTAAAATCCCATGATTTCATATAATTTTTGCACATTATGTAATTTATCACAAAATGGAGTAAACATCACGTGACACCCAACAGTGTTGGTTCGATAGAATCCAATTGTATAATGTAAAGGGCCGTGAATTGCATAAATATATAATAGGATAACAAACTTTTCTTTTTACTTTGATAAAAGTGCTTATTCATGTACAAAATATATGTATACATATACATAAAAGTTATCCATAAAGTTCCGGTAATTTATATGAGAAATTTGGACCTTCTTTTTGTGGCAAGTTGAACAATTTATGTTTGTTTTTCATAAAGTGGATGCGACTAGTAACTGGTATTACAGCTCAACCCAAATGTATTCTTTTGTTTCAAATTTGAATATTTAGGTACTCTGGAAAGCATTTAAACTTAATAATTATCAAATTAATGATATAATAACATGAAGATGGAAATACGAGTCCTGTACGAAGAAATACACATTAATATGTTTACCCAAAAAAATAACCTTTTCAAAATTTTATGATAGTTTCGGAAGATTAGTATTGTCTAATGTAACAGAAATCATTAATTTAACAGTTAAAAGTAACTACAAAAACCCAAACAAACCGAACCGAAACAGAATGTCAGATTGTGTCTCATAATTTATAATTCAGAGTAAAATTCTTCCCAAATCCAAACTTCAGTTACGGTTCTTTATATTACCACAAATGCTTCTGAAATTAGTCGTGTGACTTGTGGCACATTAATAGTAACAAGAGAATAAAAACAATGAGCTGTCATCTGTACCAAATATATCATATTTGGTATACCAAAGTTTGATTATCAGATGTAGTTACAGAACAAAAAAAATCAATCCATCATTCTCACAGTTTTTCTAACGATGAATTATAATTGTATTAGAAGAAAAATATTGATGACATATGGCCCATAACCATTGGACTTATCTCCTGATAATTATTTTATGCATTTTTATTTATAAATATTAACATATTTAGTCAATGTTTTAACAACTTTGAAATCAAAATCACAATTTCACTGAATGGATAAATGATTAAAAATATAATACTTATTTTATGGCATTTTATTGTCTTATAATAATACATATATATATATATATATATATATTTATAAAAATAAAAAAATATATAAATAAATATATATATCTATATATATAATTTCCTTGCATGGTATAATAATGAATTTGTAAAAAAAAAATTCAATTTATAATAATTTTTATTATCATAAATGGCATTATCCCTCACATATTTCTGCTAATCTGTTACCATTGTTTAAAAGTGAAAAATTTCAAAGGAATTTAATACTTTATTTAGAAAATGCCATCTTTGTTACTAAAAAAGCTTTTAAGCAAAAAATAAATTATGAAAAAACATAAAATGCGAAATGCATTGCAACCATCTAATTCCTCAAAATTTAGGAATTTAATCTAACTTTATGTTTTACTAAAAGTAGATAATTATGATCAGATTCAACAAAAAACTTATATTAAACAGCGCAGGATTAATCTGTGGAAGTTTTAATATTGTTCTTCTTGCAGTTGAATGAAATAAGCTATTGAGTTATCGACATCTTGATATTTATTTAAGGACTCATCATGGCAGAGCACATACACAAAGTGTTGCTTTGGATATTTTATATTTTTACTCGTTGTGAAATAGCAAGAAAAAATGAAGATAAACTTTATAAAAAAAATTGTAAGACATTTCAGTGTGTTTTCTTATCATTTATTCTTTACAGATTCAATTTATAATATCCTCTAATTCTTTTCTTATGTTATTAACTACATATCAACAAAACTCAATAACGTTTAACCTTTTGAAAGGAATTTTTTTCGGTAATGAGTATAAGAAATAAAATTATCAACATTTGTGATTAACAGAGAAAACAGCTTTAAAACATCACTTAATTATTTCATGTTAAAGCTAGATAATAAACTGGATAATATTCTAGCTAATATTTATTGTATATTCTCAAGAATGTTATTTACTTATAAATTTACAACTTCAATAGCGTATTGTTAAATTTCCTATCTCTGTAACTGTCAAATTATCTCAATTTTGAAACTTCTATTATCATTTAACTCATAAATCATCAGAATTCTGCATTCATTAATTCGGCTCTTTTTTATTAGTAGATTTTCATTTGATATCAAACAATTAAATATCAAATAAAATCAATATTTTATGAACTGTTCTTTCGTTTTAGTTAATTAACAAATCAACTAAAATGAAAATACAATTCTTAATGTTAATATAAACGCAATATGTCTTCCTTTGATCACTTACAGCGCATGAATATAAATTCAATTCGCATTATTCTAATATTCCAAATAAGCAGACGATATTCGAACGATCAGATAATATTCCATATGGATTTCAATACTTCTAAGATTACACGCTCTACCTATTAAATTATCACATACAGTTAATTCAGCATAAACCATTTTAATATTTTGATTAACTAGATTGTATTCTAATAGCTAGATAACATTCTAAGGAGATCCCAAGACACCACAAACATTCATCCCAAATGAGAATTAACAATCGAACCTACAAATGTTGAATAGAAGGTAAGTAACTCAGTTACTATCATGCCTGAAATGTTCATTCATAACTCAAATAAATTTCGTCCTCAATTGTGTTACTGTAAAAAATAATAATATTTAATCCTAAACAAATGATTGATCAAGCACTATTTATGAAATTGTTTTAGTTAGCAAAATAATCTTAAAAATATGTATTATTTCATGCGGTATATTTAATAAATAAATGTATCAAAAATAAAAGCTTTAATAAACACTTAATTCTATGATATATGACAGGGGTGGCAAAACTTTTGGAATCCGGGGTCTTCTCCACATTTAAAAATTCGAAGGCGGTCTACCAATGGCAAAGCTAAATTAACGTACATATTTATTTTCGGTAACAAAAAAAATGGTAAATTATGTGTTTTGTTTTTTTTTTAAAAAACTTAATATTAATATTTACAATAAAAACTTGTTAATATTAAAATAAAAACTGACGAAAATAATCAAAGTATTCATATATCAAAAACTGAGAATCCTATTCACTTCGTTTAGTTGAAATTTGTCACTGTATATCTGCGACAAGTTTATCATATTGTGGCTGGTACGAGCTTATTGCAATGCATAAACACAAAATTAAATATTCATCTGTTAAATCCGACCTATGTTTGTTTTTTGTTCATGGTTGAAAAAGCAGATCCGCAAAGATACCTCGATTCAAAGTATGATTTCAAATACAAAATCAATTTGTAAATATTTGGAAATGTTTATTTAGAAATTAATTTCCAAAATTCAGTATAGCTAACTATGCTCTGGATTTAAGAAATATATCGCATCTTAATTTAATAATTTCTTCATTGACCGTGACTGATGTGATATCTATTTATATGATATCAAGTCTCTATGTGATATCAAGTCTTACTTTTTTGGATACTCCATGACATTTTCATTAAATGAAAGTATAAAACTGAGTATTTCTTTCAACCTAATTAAGTCAGCGAATCTTCTTTCAAATTCTTCAAACAAAACAAGTAAGTATTAAGCGAAATCTTCGAAGTCTCGGTTTGGATTATAGATGCACTCTTCCTCCATGTTTTTGAAGTTTCTCAATTCATGTTTTCTTAATTGAGATGTATACCTTTCTATAGGTTTTTTTTTTAATGTTTTAATCGCGCTCATCATGTCCGTTTTAGGTTTTATATAAATCGTAAACCTTTAATCATAAATCTTAAAATGGTAAATCTTTGCACATTTTGTTTTGGATTTTAAAGCGTAGACTGTAGTAAATTTTTATTTTAAATAATTCATTGATTCTTTGTCATAAGTCATAAATTAAATTGTTAAAATCCGAGGTCATTATCTGGATGGCGCGTGGACTACCTAAAATGTCTTCGCGGTCGACGTCTTGGCCACCCCTGATATACAGGATAGTTGTCTAGTAAGGAAAGTATTTTATTTTATTTTAAAAACTCCAAACTTATTGTTTTTCTGACTGGAACAAATCAGTTGTCATACAAATTTATTTACTTGACAATAGAAAGGAATAATCTGAGTGTGTTTTAAAGCATCTTGATTTGTTTCTTTTATCTATAAAACTAAATGTTCGCTTTTCAAACTATTCATATTTGAGCATACTAGAATTATTTTGTAATCCTAAGAAATCTTGTGATAATTATAGATTTAATCTTCAATTTTCAAAGCTTTGCTCTGAGTTTGAAATAAAATATACCAGCTTCCTCAGTATTAAGTATTTCTTGATCTACATATTTTTTTTGGAGTTTCAGAAAAACTAATTTCATTCATTCTGTATTAGAATGCATTTATGTTAAAAATTCTAATTAATAACTGTGTCTTTCGTACAGAAACTTTAGTAATACATTTCAATACAACTATTTCTCTTTAGAAATGTATTATATTTTTTATTTAATTTTTTTTTTCAAATCAACAACATTTGGTAAATTTATATGAGATTTGTGACTTGTATCCCTTTTCATCAGCTGCAAAATATTGCAAATTTTCTTTTGAGAATTTTAAGATATTAAAAAAAGTTACGTTTTGTAAATACGACAAAGCAATATCCATTTATTTGTTCACTACGAAATATGTTACTTTGTGCTCCAAAAATTTATTTACACAAAATTGGAAAAAAATATTACAGGAAGTTGCACAAGTTATTAATGTTGACTCAATTATGGGATCTTATTTAGTGACATTTTGTTTTTTGCTAATAAATAACCTTTATAGATAGCTATCAATTGTGATGAAAGCAAGTTTCAAAACACATTTTCTATTTTATACTCGTATGGTATACTTTTGAATATATTTTTTAATTCATGAAAATACTTTTAAAAGGGTTCTTTGCCTTTAACTAATGTTAAGAATTACATTTGTTTTAAAATAATGAGGAAACAATTAAAAAAATATTGACAAATAGATTTTAATAATACTTCAAGCAAAATAATGTTATTAATAATAATTCTAAAATGGTTATTAAGAATACGCTGTTTTTAATTTATTAGTTAAAAATCACAATTATTTGTTTAATAATACCACAATTTTATTTTATAGTATAATATTAAAATAATTGCCCTAAAAATATGTTACATATATTTTTGCTTATATATTTTAGATTTCTTTTAATTAAATGAATTATATTCAATAACAGTAGAATATTTTTTTATATCTACTTTAATTTTGTTTATTTTATTAAATCAAGAAAATAATCAAAATTTGATAAAATAATTCTGTTGTAAAATAATTAGGTGAAACAAGAGAAACAAACAATATTAATAAACCAAGAATTATTGGTGGCATGGATACACAGATTGCAGGCAAGTCTCAGATTACGTACCTAAAGGCTGACGGGCTTAGAATATTCACCCATCACCAAGCCACGTTTACCACGGTCAGGTGACGAGGTCATACCATCCTCCTTTCCAGGGCTGGCATCCTCCACTCCATACCCATGCCCCATCATCGGAAGACTTAGGACACCATAGATTAATGTGGACACGTCCCAAACCCAAGGACCTCAGACAACCCAATGAGGTCTTCCAACCAATAACTGTCCTCGGTAAAGGATGCTGTTTCTTGCTGATCTTAACTGGAAGCGGTGTGAAGCTACTAGCAATAGGGGCTCTGTACTATGATCTTATATGAAATTCTTAGGCACTAAAATTCATCTCTATGAAAATGCTAAATTATATACTAAAACAATTCAAAAGTCACCCAATTATTGAGTTATTAAAAGAATTAAACTTAAATATTAGTTTGGGGATAAAGTTATCCATTATTTTTTCGGTAGACGTCTGTAGTGATCGCTATCTAGTGAGATATCTATCAAACAATTTCAGATTTATGCTCATTGGAAAGGTGACATTTGACACTAAAATATTCTCTTGCGGTTTTTTGTTAGATTAATTCAGTTACGAGTACAAGGTTTTAAAAATAGAAGACAACAAACAGAAAATTCGATACATTTTCGTTTTTCTTTTATAATGGCGAAAATGCTAACCAGGTGGCTAAAATTATGAAAGGTGTTTATCGTCCTATATATGACTGTAACAACCAGTTACGCACAATTTTGGTTTCGTCGATTCCGTTTGGGTACTTGGATGATAAAGATGCACCTCGCATGGATACAACATCGTCGAGAATGTCTATAAATATCAAAAATTATCAAACTTGACAGCATGTCAGCAGTCGTAGCTTCACACAAGACCTAAAAATCTACATGAAAACTGTTTTAAACCTTTTTACAAAGCGAATCTGAAAGAAGTTACAAAAAGTTCACGTAAAAATAATGGATTTCTTTTTCCCCAAACTAATATATTAGAACACTCAATGAAATAAACATTTTTACGAAAAAAACCATTTGCATTTATCAATATGTAATAAATTTCTTATTTATGATTTGTTATGTAATTAAAATAAATTAATCAAGATTTTTTAAAACTCATGTTTAAAAACAAGTATAAAAATAAAATAGAGTTTCTATGAAATTATTTTTATACAAATATTTTTTAAATTGTATTCTAAATTATGTGTGTTTACTATACATCTTTTAATATGCTAGTATGGATTTGCCTATTTATTAAAATATCTTCATAAATACATGTGATAAAATTAATATTACAAAGTATTTTAAATGATTTATAAGAATTTTTCATAAA
>JAPDSC010041285.1:21274-41487 GCA_026290005.1 Latrodectus geometricus
TGCAAATCAAGAACTTTATTAAAATTACTTCTTTTATTTTATAGAATTAAGTAAAAGATAAACTTTAAAAAACTTATTCATTTATGTGATCTCAGAACTCTGATAATTTTTTTCTCAAAAATTTTTCAAAACCATTTATAATGAGCCAAAAATATAAAATGCTCCTAGATTCATTTTCAGAAAAGATTTTTCTAATTCTTCAATTTGTTGGAGGATAAGAAATTAACATTCTGTACGAAGATAGTTATAAATTAGAATACGGATAAAAAAGGCTTTTATAATAACAATAGGTTTGAGAATAACGTTGAATTTTTTCATTCGTTTTTCATGGAATTTGTTTCTTTTCCCTTAGAAATCTGAGTTTTCACTTTTGAATTTTGAAGACTTTGAAAAAAGAATTCTTTTCATTTTTTTTATTTTAAAAATTTTGATGCTTAATTTGCTTTTTCGAAAAATGGATATCCACTAGAATTATTTATTAATGTAAAAATTATCACGAAAAGAAAGTATTCATTCTAATGGAAAAGAGCTTTTCTTAATTTTTAATGTTTTTTCTTAAAAATCTAATATGTATTAGAAAAACTATTTAAATAATTTAATAAAATAGAGTTGATAAGGGATTCTGTCTTTTATTTTAAATAAAATAAGTTAAAACAACTATGATCCGTTAGTGTATAAAATGTAGAAATAAAGTTATTCCGTCAGTTATTTAATTATTATTGTTTGCATTGAATCCAATCATAATTTAATGTTATATAAATAAGTTTTACAAAATATATGAAATATTCATGATTTTTTTCTATATTAAATTTATAAGTAACAATGTAAATAAACTTAATATATTTTCTCTTTTTTATATCAAAAACTATCATCATCTCTTATAATATTAAATTATAATATCATAAAATTGTTTCATTCAGTTTATAATATAATAAAATATTGCATGATGAAAAAACCAATTAAGAATTAAACTAATAATAATTCGTTGCGCAATGTTTCAGAAATATTTCATTTTATTAATATAGTACAGAATATATTAAATGAATATATATTGTATTTTTCATCAATATTTCTGACTCTCTAAAAAACATTTTGTTTTATTCACAGCAAAAAAATCTGATCGCATTTGCCTAATAATAATATTTTAATGGAAAAAAATTTTTTTCAATTTATTAGCGTTATTGCTTGACTCTCTCATATAGGAGAAATTCTTTATGTATAGTGGTTTGCATTTAGAGTGTTGTACAATAGAAAACCAGGAAAATCACTTGCAAATACATTGAATACAGATAGCTTTGCATATGCATAAAGAAGAAATGTATCATGACCGTGGTGACCTGGTTGGTTAGAGCGTCGTCCTCGTTACTAAAAGTCGTGAATTCGAATCCCGGCTTAGCCGAAGATCCGTCGTGTTCACTAACGGCGACTGGGGATAGTAAAATATGTCGGGATGCAACATCCTCCACTTTCCCATTCCAAATTAATACCTCCATAACAATCAATATAATTATTATTTGTCATATCTTTACATTCAAAACATTTAGAAAATAAGTGTTAATCTTATTATTTTCTGAAAATATTTAGCAAACCTATGATAAAATTTTTAAACATTTTATAATATTTAAGTAAAGTATCAATGTTTGAAATGAAATTTTGTGAAGAGTATAAGTTTTGTCTATATAACTTCTCCAACTATCTTTTTCAATTTGAAGAACATCAAAATAGATTAAACGATATTTTTAAATATTTTCTCATGCTTTTTAAATATCTACACATTTGTTTTTGAAGTACTTTTAAATATTATAATATATATTGAAATAATATATCTTCAAACAATTTATTTGTTTCTTTAAAATTTTCCTTGTTAACAGATCAGAAATATAAAGGATAAAAAATAATCTTTTTCTTAAAAATTTTTTTTTCAACAGCCAGATAAGCTTAAAAAATTCTACTCTTTAGTTAACATAAACATGAAATTCTTGACTTTATTTTCCCCATTATTAATGGATGAATAAGATTACGTGAACTAATTTTCATAAACTTAGATAAGCACCTCCTCTTAATTTTTGTCAATCTGCATTAAATTAACATTTCCTCGAAATTGAGGCAATATATCCAATATTTTACGAAAATAAAGATTTTTGTAGTTATCATTTTTTTTATATTTTTATAAAATTAGATACTTTTTGTGAAACATAATTCTGTTTTTGTTTTGCAAACAATGCTCATATTTAACTTTTTTAAAATATATGTTTTTCTTGAAAATATATAATTTTCTTTAAAAAAATGGAAAAGAAAATTTTATTAATAAAACCAATCTAATTAAAAGTAAAATCATTTTATTAGGAAAATACATATTTAAATATCAAAAAATATATCATAATATTCAATTATTTTGAGTTTACGTGTATTTAAAATATCAATATTTTTATAAATAAATTTAAAACATTTCAAATCATAATTAAGGTAACTGTAGTGTTATTGATACCATAAAAAATTAAACTAATAATATCAAGTCCTTTTGTAATAATAGAATTAAAACTTTCTAGCTATTTAAATTAAATTTATTAATATTAAAATGCTTTTCATATTTTTGCTTATTTCAATTTTTAACATTGAACTGAAAATTAAGCAAACACAAATTTAAAATTCATACATTTTAAAATTAAAATAACATTAAAAAGAACATTAAACGCATTGCGTGTAATAAGTAAAGTGAAAATAATGCAAAAATCTGAAATGATATGTCTGAAGATATGTGTGAAACAGAAATAACTGTATAAGTTATTGTGGTATATTTTTGGTTACTTTTCATGTTGTCTGAAAACTCTGAGACACCTAACTGCCTCATATTTTTTTAATTTTGGGGAAAGGAAAATGTTAACATCTCAGTTGACAACTTTAATATTCTATTCTTCGCCTACAGTTCATTAAACATTACAACAAACTATAAATTGTTTTTAATTACCTTCAATTTTTTCAAAGTTTCATAATAAACTGGAGAGGAAAGACATCATTTTGTAAACAGAAGGTATAATGAGCTTTTTACTGATTTATTTGAAGACAATCATACTGAGAGAATATATATATATATATATATATATATATATATATATATATATATATATTTATATCCAATCTTCATTATCTGATGTTGCGTGAGGTAGAATAGAAGTTGCAAATTCTATTATTTTTCAAAACTTAAGAGTTTTGGTTGTATTTAATGGTTTCATTTGAAAGAAATTGGCAATCAGAAGCATATATCTCTTTAACTAGCTGGATTTTAAAATGAAGAATAGTTTTATAGAATATGTTTCATAGAGTATCAAAAAACAAGAAAACAAATTAAAATGTACAAATAATAAATTCTAATGAACTAATTGAATTTAACCTTCATTAAACTAGAGAGATGCAAATATTTGTTAATGATACGGATGGAGGTCTAAATAGTTTATTTTTAGTAATAATTTTATTTTAGATGAGAGTCTATATTCTAAATTATTTAGCAACATGGAAAGCTAGTAGAAATTTTTATGTTTCTAGAAATAAGCAAAGATATTTTTTCTTTTTTTGAAAATATAACTAACTAGTTATAAACAATGTAACTATTAGAAGTTGATTTTTCTACATTTTCATAAGATAAGCACTTATGATTTGGAGAGCTTATTTCAAACATTTGCATACCACTAAAATTCAAATTTCATCACTTTAGATTTTTTTCTTGTTTTATATATATATATATATATATATATATATATATATATATATATATATATATATATATATTTCAAGTATATAGGAGCCTGTTAGCTGATAAAAGACTACTACTAATTATTCTATGATTTCTATAACCTCTTACAAGAAATCCTTATATTTTTATTTAGTCTGTTGATGAACATTCGATATCACCTTCAATGAAAATTAAAATATAGCTTCCACAAAATTGCTAACGAGCAATGTTTTATGCTTTAAAATTGTTTTCTTGTTTCATTGTAGAAGCAAAGTTGTCATAAAACTACAACTGTAAATTTACAGCATCCAGTATAACATAAATTCATTTATGTCTATCTCAGATGATATACATGAATTTAGTACATATATATTCTGCTTACTTTTTTAATTGCCAAGTGATTTAGATATTCTCAATATTGGAAAGATGGCTGACTTATTCATATTATTTTAAAACCGAAATAAACACCCTGAGATTTTAACAATGCAAAAGAAATGTCATTCTGTATAATGCATTTGTTGAGATATACCAATTCAATGTGATTTTCTTTCCCTATAAAAAGCAAAAGAAAATATTTCCTTAAACTCTTTATCTTTGAGATGGAAAGAAAATAGGCTTCGTTAGACGCTTGTTGGTCTTTGTTAAACCCATCATCGATCTTTTTATCACCGATTCCTCCTTCTTGCCCTTCCTGCCATTGAGTAGTGTGATCACTGATGCGGAAGATGCAAGTGGGGAGCTCTTTCAATGGTTCATTCTGCTCTAGCACTTTGGAAAGATACTTTATTAAGTGACTATATGAACTGCGTGTGACCTCCGATTAGATTAAATTTTAAAATATATATGTTGTGTAAAGGCTTACTTTAATTGTTTAATAAACAACTGCATTTAAAAATGTTTTATGAATTCATGTAACGTATATGAAATTTTCATTAGGATTTGGTATGAAGATTTAAAGTGAAATTGCACATTACAAAGCTGAAGATTTGTGATAACAGTTGTGGATTTAGTAATTGCTTATACCTAAAATTGAGAGGGCTATAGAAGGCCTTTGGATACTTAAAAAGCATTAATTCTAAAATTCTTCTATAGATGTGTAATTTAATTAGAATTTTTTAAATTTATAAATAATAAGAGAATAAAAAATTAAAAATTTTAACTCATATTGATGATTGAAAACTTATTGGTTTAAAATGAAATTTACTTAAGTATGACATTTTTACTATTATTGCACTGAAAAGCAACTTTTAACAGAATTATTCAGATGTTAATTCACAGCTTAATAAATATATCATGACATATATATATATATATATATAATTATGTGGGAAAATATTAATATTTGGCATAACATTTTTTACTTATATTTGACCCATCATTAGTATTAACTGAGTTATATAACAAACAAAAAGAAAAGAAATTTCTCCTTTTTATTCTAATAAATAATTCATTTAGTTTTTTATCTAATTTGCCATAGTTTTCATAGAAAATATATGTAAATGCCTTATTTTTTAAATTTTTTGAGTAAATAAATACTAAAATATTAAAGGCTTTTTGACAATTTTTATGTTAAAAAAAACTAGCTACATTTTTCATAAATTACATTATGATAACGAGAAAAAGTTGTAAAATTTTGGTTTATATCCTAAGCAAATATAAATTAATCATATTAAATCTTATATCTAATTAAAAAATTATTGCTTACCTAAAACAATTTAAAAATGTTCCTTTTTTCAAATTAAAATGACAAGATGTCATGTTATATGCATATTATTTTTAATCCCTTAATTCCTAATTACTTGACAAACAGTTCTTTTTTTTCCAAGAAACACGTTTACTAATTGTTAAAACAATTTATACATTTGTCATCTTAGCATTTTCTTATTTTATACATGTTATAATACTTATTTTTTAAATATTATAAAATTTGTTAAATATATTTTTAAAGTACTCTGTTAGAATCTACTACTAGATGTGAAAACCAATAAATATTTTAATACTATTAAATTCAATATGTTAATGAAACTTGCATATTTTACGTGAGAATTAATATGAGTGTCTAATACTATTCAAAAAGTTCAAATTTGTGAAAATTGATCCTATATGCAACATTTTATTTTATAAAAAAAGAGAGTAACCTGTCTCTGCATCAAATGTAATATTGGAAAAAAGTAGTATAACGTACTACGACAAATTCAATTTCAGAGTTTCCAAATCTTTGATGCAATGCCGAAAGGCACAACGGTTTGCGTTCACAACATGCTACTTCATCAGTTACTTTAAAATATATAAATATACATTTAAGAATAGTTGTCTCTTTGAAAATAATCATACGCTTAAAGGATAAAATTGTTTTCATTTTTCACCATTTTTTTGATAAATTTACAAATTCAAGTAGTTTTCTTACAGAATATTTTATTTGCTTTGGTATCTGAGAATGTTCATGCGTGATATTCAACAAAAACCTCTTTAACCAGTAGAGTCTATATTCAACTGAAAACATAGTAATTCTCTAATAACATATTAGACAAATAAAATTTAAATAATTTACTAAGTAATTAGTAATATAATTAAATTATATATCATGACTTAAATTAATGCAAATTTTGAAGCAAATGAACTGATGAAGTTCAAGTGTTCAAACTGAACTGGAAATGTTAATTAAACTAATGATGAAAACTATGATAAATATTTAATAATATTAAAACTACATTTATATGTAAGTTATTTTCTTTATTATGAATTACATATCAATAAATGATAAAAATTTAATAACTGCTTAAAATTTTTGATATTATTTTAGAAAGTAATAAAAAATAATTATAAAATCATATACGTATTAATAATTTAATTTTGACTTCCACATTAATTTCAATAATAATCTATGGCTTTAGATATTAATACAAGTATTCAAAGACTATAAAACTTAAAATTTTAAGGAAAGATTATAGAGTAGCAATGAATGGCTTAAAATTATTGGCATTTAATTAATGGATGGGCATTATTATATAAGAGTTAAGTGAAAGTTCATGAAGATTATGTAAAATTAAATATATTGCCATTCAACAAATTTCGATAGAATTCAGCCTAACATAGCTTACAGAATAGCTCTTAACCATTCTATACAATGTTTTCTCATCGTAATAATCTTGTTAACCAATCAAAATATTTGACATATCATATTTCACCCTTCTCTAATTATTTTTGTAGAAGTAATAGGTATGGTAGTAATAGTGATGATAGAGTGCATATACAACTTAACTATTATAGGTATTCTTATAATTATCACAAAATAAACACATAAACAGATATTTTTGAAATAAAACAACTCCTAATAATAATTTTTGCATACAATTTAAATGTTTAAAAACGATGGTTTGTGAAACACCTATATTTTTGTTAGAATGCACCTTTATTCTATAAAAGCTCCTTCATAATCATTAATTCATATAAAAAAATTTTAGTAAATCTATTAAAATGATGCGATCATGGAACATTCAATTATAAATCTGTCCAATGATATCTTAGTAATGAAAACACTATTTCCATTTTATTTTACGATAACTTCAATTATGTAAATGTTTTCATTTCTATTTTACTGAATATTTTTACTATCCTATAAAAATTTCCCAAATATTTTAGATAAACAAATTTATATATTTTTTATTTTATTACTAATTTTTCAAACCGAATATTTTGCTAAAAACATTCGAGATTGAATCCTGATAAAGTAAATGATTAAAGAGATTTGTCAACCAAATAAGATAGCAAAACGTTTAGAATGTTTTTATAACTCTGTCATTAATTTGCAAAATCAAAATCCGCAATTTTTAAGTATGATTCCTTTCTCAAAGATTTATATGCTTTCAAATTTACAGTAAATGTATTATATTCTCAAGATTCCCCCTCAAAGATCGGTAACCTCGTGTAAATCTTGACTTCAAAAGAAAATTTGTGATAAGCAGATACAAAATTTGTATTCAAAACATGGTCTGAAATATCAAATAAAGGGTTATTTAAGATTTTATTCTTGGTTTTCAAGGAAATAATCCATGAATGATAAAAATTCTTTTCATGGTACTTTGACAAAAATAATAAATGATTTTTGATGGATCCACCAGATTTTATCACTTTTACCTGAAATACTTTGTAAACTTCCAACTTTATATTTTCTGTCTATTGAAGAGGGCATACTATAAGGCTCAGTACATCTAAGTTCATCTGATTCCAACTCATAGTTTTGCTCAAAAAGTTTCTACAAGTAGGCTCATAAGAATACACATTCATTACTTTAAGAAATTTACTTAATGTTAATCCTAAATTTTCGTCTACAAAACTTAATGTTGAGTTGTTAGTTCTTATTGATTTTATTTAATAAACAATTAGAAACAAAATTTACTAAACCTTTGTCTTCAATAGATTTTCTAATGAGAGTTTTAACTACAAATTCAAAACAGTTCTTAAGTTTCAAAAATCACACCCTGCTCAATATCCAATATTATAATTTGTATGAATTCTTACGAAAACAGTGCGCGTGGTAAAACTTTTTTTTAAAATTGTAGCAGAAAGAAAACAAAGGCTTTTAAGTAATCGATCTACAGATTTCTATATTTTATTCTTGAGTTAAATTTAGGATATAAACACAACCATTATACTGTTTTAATTTTAGAATTCTCCAAGAATCTCATTATTAGGACTCTCATTTAACAAGTTCCCTAATTACATTCATCTCCCTTAGGAAAGCCATACGACTAAAAATTTGGAGAGAAATCTCAACTATGCACAATATTTGAACATGTACCACGTTAGGATATTATCCAGTGAATATTTTGATGACATACAAATTGTTATTATGGTTTCATTATGGTCACAGTTTGTAATGGCTGTTAAACTAATATCTATTGACGTAAATATTTTAAAAACAAATGGAGAACAATTTTCAAAAGTGACACTCTGGACATTTTCCACATTTTGAAATTTGTCATGCGAATTTTTTATATTTTTGAACAAATCAGTACACAAAATTTTTGTATAACTTGGGTTTTATGTTTGTGTTTTCAACACTTACTTTTACCATAGTTTTTGATAGCAAATAATTTCAGCTAGTTTGAAATCTCCTTAGGAAAAATAATCTTTAATTTATTCTTTGACCCAAAGATCCTGTAAACAATAACAATTTTTCCAAAAAATGTCATGATTCACAATTTATTTCATATTCCTCAAAGAATAAATTTACTAAAATTTCATCAGGAGATTTTAATGATAAAATTTTTTATTTATAAATATTTGGCGTTCTTAATCCTTGCTAAAGTCAAATCAACTATTGATTCAACATTGCTATTGGAATTCTAATAAAAATTCCAATGATTGCTCATGGCACCATTTATTTATTAAATTTACTTTTAATAGTTTCATAGGAAGCTTTTGATTCAAAACCTTTGGAACTTTATAACATCTTAAGCCTTTAATTAATGTACAAAATTTGTTGTCCACCAATCCAGAAAATTTATTATTTTAAAATATTATTGAAAATTAATCTCACAAGAAGTCATACTTTGATAATGAAATACTTATTTAAGACTTATTTCCTAGGCATTTTGCTTACACTCATTTTAGTGTTACTTTTCAAATATTCCTGTTCATTTCTTTTCTTAAAAAGATCGAATAAAAAAAACTCCTTTTCAATAAAATATATAAAAATGTTTATTAGATGTTGTGGTACATAATATTTAATTGATTTGTCATTATTGTTTCCTTGTGTTTTAAAAAAGCCTTGATTTCTATGTGAGTAATACATTGTATTTAATATCATTCCTGAGCTTCATTGCTCTTCAATTTCTCTGGCATTTTCTCGTCAAGAGCTTTTCAAACATTTAAAACTTTATATTGAATCATTTTGAGAATGAGAGCTTTAATATAATTCGTTTCAGATTTAATTTATGTTTCATACTTCGTGCTTGTCTTACATTTGAGATATTTACTGAGCCCAAATTTCCTCCACTTTTTGTCATCAAATCTAATACTTATTTAAATTAGATTATTAATTTGATTTTTCAACTTTGTTCAATTTTATTCACAACCATTTCAACATAAATCTGAAACATTTGAGTCATCAAAAGTTAAAATATCACAAAGTATGGTTCCTATCCTTCAATTTTGAGCTTTTCAATTTTAGTTCTTTTTGACATATTTCTTTTACTTATTCTTTTTGATATTTTAAAATTTTTTTGCCAAATTCTTTCTTCTTTTTTTAAATTTTTTTGCCAATTTCTCCGATTTTTAATTCTTGTATTTATTTTGCTCTAAAATGTACTGTATTTAAATAATATATCTGTTGTATTAACCAGCTTGATCTTTCTTCAGATAAAACTAGCTTTTTGTCTATTTTTCATTTTAATTATTTATTTTCTCGTAAATATTTCTCTAAAATATATTTTATTTATGTAAAATGTTATGTTCTGAGGTAAAACTAATTTTCTTGAGTTTTGGAAAAAAACATTTTAATCCCTTTTCGTACATATTCCATTTAAACCTAATGGATTTCAATGACTTCTGTTATGTCATATTTTCCTTAAAAGTGCAAAAAAATCCACTTACTTATCTACGTTTTGTCTCAAACGAAATATGCAGACAAAATTATCAAACATCATTCAACAGTATATGAAATTTCGTAATCAAAATATCTAATTCAGCTATTTACACAAGTCAAATCAATAACATTGAAAATATTTAAACTGAAGTGTATGAATCCCTAAAAATGGATTTTTGATAAGATGTAAAAATCAATTTTCTTAATTTCAAGTAAACTCGTAATTAAAAAATTCCTTTTAATAATTTCTCATCAATTTTGGATTTTTACTAATACTGATGTAAAGTATTGACTATGAAAATTAACATAGAGCCCTTACTTTTTATACTATACTTCGGGACTGAATTAATGACAGCATCATTGAATATAACGAAATTTATATCAGAACGCTAATCCTGATACAAATTTCATCTACTCTGATATAAATTACTACCGAACGCCTTCCTTTAAACTAAGCTCCGCAGTTCAATTGCGAACAATTATAATGAATATAAGCAAATTTATATTTGAATGCTAGTCTTTACCTAACTTAAAATGTTTTGAAGTATTATTTACAGCCTTTATAATTAATTTAAATTATAATTAACACTGAGCTTAATTCATTAATAACTACTGATACTACAATACTGAAACTCTGCTGACTTTAAACAGAAAGGCGTAAAAACCACACATCTTTCTGGTCTTTTAAATCATTATTTATGAATAACCAAAGAAGGTGGAGATATAATAAATGAGGCATCAAGTCTCGATTTGTTTTTACGTTCCCAAAGTGTAAATTTGGCAAATAAATAAATAACAAATTATCTCAGTTTTGTAAATGTATTTGTTCATTGCAACAAACATGTTTTTGGTTTTCCTAAAACGAAACTAATTAAATATACATCGGTAAACTAGGAAAGGAAGAAAGGTCAGAATTCAATATTCAATAACTGCCTAACTAAAGCTAATTAAATCGTAAACAAAAGTAATAAGGTAATTTCGAGCATTCCATACCACATTTCACATGCTTTTTGATTTTGAGTTTTACGTCAAACCTCATTTCGTGGTGGTTACGCAGCATATTGAAAACAAAGCTGAATAAATAAAAACAGTTTAAAAAAAAGTAGTGGATATCTTTATTTTTCTAAATTCCAATTTTTTCCTGAAAACCAGGAAAAATATAAATTTTTGTATTTTTCCCGGCTTTTTTGTTTAGCAATATAAGTTCTTTTGTTTAGCAATATAAATACTTTTAGATAGAATTTTTTTTAATTTGATTAGGATTTTTTAGCGTATTTTAAAAGTGAACTTATGTATATAAACCATGTTTAAAAAATTTTGAAATATCGTCTTCATTTAGCACTACAATTATTTTTTTTCCAATATAAGTTTCCAACAAAATTAGTTTATATTACGACTAAGCAATAAGAAACAATAGACGAATTACAATACAAACAATTTAAATTTATGCAAAATTTCTTAATTTTACTTGATTCTATAGTATGAAGTGCAATATTTAAATCAAAACTGATTTTAATACGACTCTGAATATATTTTACTTTTATGATACTTTTGACACACACACTTACTTTTTACTAAAGTTAATTTCTAAAATACTAAACAGTGAGAATTAATCAATTTTTGCTTATTTGTAATCCCAGTTTTAAAATTATGGGAATAAGTTCATGCTTCATAAAAAATGTGTGAATCCAAAAGATCAAAATACGTTACAAGCAACGTTAATTTATAACGTGAGCTAAAATTATTCTCTTAATGTACATTCAGCCACAAACAACATTGCATAATTACTTTTGATCTTGCAAATATTAGGAATAACTTTTAAAAACGAACTATGTATTACAACAATCAACATTTGTTGGAAAGTTATTAAAATATTAAAAAATGTATATTTGAATTTAATGTTTTCATATTTTAAAAACAGATTTACCAATGTTTTGAAAGAATTCGATACGTTCTAGCAAACAGTCATTACCACAAATCCTCTATAGAAGATGGTAACAAATATTGGCTAAAATATAAAGGAATGCTCTTATATACACAAAATATGAATAAAACAAGAACATCATTTTGGAAAAAAAAGAAAAAGTTTGAAATTCTAAGACCTTACTATTTCTCCCGAACACTTAAAAAGGAATTTATACTACTTTTTTCTATAATGATATGGAATTTTTGCGGCATTTACTTTTTCAAAGAGAAATGAAGAATACGAGCATCTGGCCGAGTTTACTTAGTTCTTCTAGCATGACCAAAAGCTATTGATTTTGTATTTTCATTTTTATTTTGTTCCTGAGATTGATGAGGAAGAAAGAGATTTTAATATTAGATTCTTCAATCAATTTCTTTTCGTAGAAGAAAGTTTTTTTTTTCTTTCAGAAAGTGATTAGGTAAAAAACTTTCATTAAAAGAAGGTATTCATATGTGTCATATAGAAATTAAAATAGTTATGGATAACAATTCATGGATCCACAAAAGTATATTTCATTGTATTTTATTTCAAAAGATATTTTTTATTAGCTTGTCTCTCACATTCTCTTTTATGGGAAAAATAAAGAAGTAAATAATGAATTTTTTCTAACATAAGATAAATGCATTTAATGAATACTTTTTTAAATTTTATTACATTATTCATGAAAATTTTGTAAGCATATCTTGGGTCGCACATTCTATTGGATAGGTGCTTACAATGTCAGAACGAAGAACTGATATATTGAATATTGAGACTATCAAGAAAACATAGGTTAAAGATGCAGCTACACTTGCTTTAAAAATTTTAGTTTGATCGATACATGAATGTTTAGCAATTAATCATTTAAAAAGGGGATAAATAAGATTACCAATTAATTTAAAGTTAAAAAGTTTATTAAAAACGAAATAAAAATGATTACAATTGTTAATGATATTTTTTATTTATTAGATAATTAATATGGTATATATTTACCAATGATATATTGTTCTAGTACCAGTATTACAGTGTGCCTACAAATAATTGATGGCTATTATAAAAATGTTTTACTATGATACATATATTTTAACCATCTCTTATTTGTAGGCACCCTGTGTTTTTCTTTAATGTTTGCTTCTTTGTTGTTCACAACTGTTTTCTATGATGATAAAATAACTGTTAAATAAAATTAAATTCATTGTTAAGCAGGGCAACTAATTTACAACTAATGATGTATATTCTTGTGCCTTTAACTTCAACCACAAATGATTGTCTTTTTAGAACAGCTTCTGTAGGGGCATTCACTACATAGACAATGGAATTTCACTCTCTATCTTTAGTTATAAATTCTTAATTTTAACTAAGGACATTAGTTTTAGATTTCAGTTTATTCTCCATATATTCCCATACGCAACAGTTTAGTGTCTTGAGTCAAGTCTGGATGCAGGCCATTATTCTGTGGAGACAAATAATGAAAAAATATGCACACCACTGCTGAATAATCTTTGAATTGTGGGCAGATGTCGAATCGTGTTGAAATGTTAAAAAATCCTTTTAAAATAACTCTTTGGCTTCTTTAATTAAGAGAGATTTCAATGTTTTTACTAAATAATAATTTTTGTTAATTTTAACACACATTTTTCAAAAAAAGAAGAGGCGGGTTTCTTCTCCTGTTTATAACACCTCAACCATTTCTGATAATAGTTTCTGAAATCTCTGATTATTTTCTTAACTTTCTGATTCTTTTTATTAAACAGATATTCTGCATTTGTTTTGAATAAATCCTTCTATTTTATAAACTATGAGAAGCTTGTTATATGTATACACATCGATGTATATGTGTGTATATGAATAGGTGTGTGTATGTGCATTTTTATAATGTTCTTCATTTTTTTCAAGAAATAAAACGTAAAATTTTTATTAAAATTGTTGAGGTGTGAAATTGTCTTATCTAGAAACTTGTACTTTAAAAGCAATAGTTTGTGACATAAATTTATTCGGCGAAAAAAGTTTTATTCTTAATTTTAAGGGAATTGATTTTAGGAAAAATGATTTGAAACTCGATTTTGCAATAGCTCTGCAAAACACTTTTACAATTGATTAAAATTGTATTTTATATTCTTGATATGAAAATCGATTATGTTAAATACTTTTCCTTTTCCTTTCCTTCAGATTTATTGAATCAATGGTGTTTACTAGAAAAATACTTTCTTCTACTGAAAGTAGCAGTTTAGTAAGTGTAGCTGAAAATATCTACACTTACTAAATATTCCGAAGTTTAGTGTCCAATAAACAATGCAATATTATGTGAATAAGCAAAAAATCTGATAAAATATTGATACTTTATTGAAATATTTCATGTATTTTTATGTCTTTTTAAACTTTTTGTGATTTTCATAAAAATTTCAGAAATTTAGTTTATTTTTCTCAGATTTTAGAAATAATAGGGTAATTTTCAATTCGTAACATGTTTCGAAAAATCAAAGATACTATAAATTACTATGATGATTTGCATTCTGTACTGTTCTGTTCTTATTCTCAACTTTTGATTAGACTCATTACATCTCAATATTTTTATGGCTGTATTTGCAAAAAAAATCTGATATTTAAGTATTATCTTAATTCATCCTTCCATTTCGTAAACTTCTTACTATGTGAATTAAAACATGTACAGAAATTTACTACAAATAGTAATTATTTTTCTTTGTCTATAAAAAGGGCAGTTTTTTAATGTCAATTTTGTAAATAAGTTTACAATTTTATAAAAGGCCGCGGTGGCCTGGTTGGCTAGGGCGTCGTTCAAAAGGTTGTGAGTTGGAATCCCGGCTTAGCCGAAGATCCGTCGTGTTCACTAATGGCGACTGGAGCACGTAAAATCTGTCAGGTTGCAATGTCCTCCATGTTCCCATTCCAAATTAATACCTTTGGGGGTGGTTGGAGCCAGGCTTTGGGTCTTCACTGGTTTTCAGTCTCTAAACTGGAAGATTCAAATGGTGCTGCCATCTATGAGCCAAAAAGTCGTGCTTCCACCTTCGTATGAGGGTGCTCTAATCAAAAACGGAAGACGCTCTCCCTCTGATTTCATTCGCCTCTTGGCGGGTGGGCTTGGCAATGCCAAGTGTCATTAGAAACAACAACACAATTTTATAATGTCAAGCTATCATGTGAGAGTGGCATAATTTAATATTTCTTATTCTTATGTTGTATAAAAATTGGAAAAGTTTTTGTTAGGTTGTAACCAAACTTGGGATCTCTAAAAAGTCAAACAATTTACTATAATAAAATGTGAAATATTATGTATAATCTATTACAAACAGAATCATTCATTATGTAGTTTTTCATTTAGAAACTTTCAGCAAATAATTTAAGAATTAGCTAGTACCCTTTTTATTAATGTTTTCAGTCAAGTTTTGGATCAAGAAAACATCCTTTAAATATCTGTTTTCTTATAAATCCAACAACACAAAAATAAATCTAACAATATAAAAACGATATTTCCTTAAATCTCTCTTTTCAAGTACTTGAGCAACTTAAATATAAGTGCCTATTCCTGTTTCATATAAAAAAAAACGTTGGGTCGATTCAGTTTACAGAAGATCACGACTTACTGTTACAATTGAGATCAATAGAAAAATCCAGTGATAAAATAACCTTTTCCTCATCAAACCGGAAAAAAATAAATAACGATAAATCAGCAAGCCAGAGGCAACTAAACAATCCATACAAACTATACGGGCGAGGCCAGATGCTCCTAATCTTCATTTTTCTCTTCCGAAAGGATAAATAAAAGTCACAAAAATACCATAGGATTAGGGAAAGGCCAAGATAGCTCCATTTCTAAGTGATCTCTAGGGTGAGAAGCAATCCCGCTCTTAAATTGTTTCCTATTTCTAACAAAATGAAACTTTTACCCTGCTTACGTGTGTATTGGAGCTATGTTAAATTCTTGTGCCACTGAATCTCCTTTCGTAAAAATAACTTAGTTTAAATATATGCCAAATGGTAAAAATGATAAAATCGATATATTATTATTGAATACATAGTAATTTATTTTGTAAATTTTTGTTCAGAAGTTAAATGTATTTATAATTTTTTTAAATGTTTATATTAAACTTTCATTGTGTTTTTATAAAATTTTGTTTAGAAATTAATAGCATTTAGCATGTTTTAAAACTTTTTTATTCAACTCTCATTATTTTTTATAAAGTTTTGTTTAGAAATTAATTGAATTTAGTCATGTTTTAAATGTTTATATTCAACTCTTATTGTTTTTTTTATAAAATTTTCTTAGACATAATTTGTATTTAGCAATGTTTTAAATGTTTATATTCAATTTTTATTGTTTTTTATAAAATTTTGTTTAAAAAGTAATTGTATTTATCAATGTTTTAAAAGTTTTTATTCAGCTCTCATTGTTTCTTGTAAAGTTTTGCTTTGAAATTGTATTTAGAGATTTTTTAAATGTTTATTTTCAACTTTCATCAATTTTTATAAAATTTTCATAGAAATTAATTGCATTTACTAATTTTTTATATTCATTCAACTTCCATTGTTTTTATTAGAAATTAATTCCCTTTAGTAACTTTTTAAATGTTTATATTCAACTTTCAATGTTTTTATAAAAACAATTTTCAAAAATTTATTGTATTTAACAATTTTTTAAATGTTTTTATTCAACTCTCATTGCATTTTTAAAGTTTGCTTAAAAATTTCATTTAGTAATTTTTTTAAATGTTTATATTCAAGGTGTTATTGTTTATTATAAAATTTTGCTTAGAAATTAATTGTATTTACCAATTATTTTAAATATTTTATATTCGACTTTTATTTTTCTTTTATAAAATTTGTTATGGTTAACATTACTGAAAAAAATAATCAGCCCAAAATGTGAAATTGAATAACTGTATTTTATAACTACAAATCGAATCTATTTTTAACAATTTATAATGTTTTAAAAAATTGAATTTCAATACCTTAAGCAAAAAGTTTAAATTTTAATTTATTTAAATATAATTAAGTTAAAAATTAACCAATTGGTTGTTTTCATTAGTATGTGTGTATCCAAGGATCGCATTTTTAGTTTATTTAAAAATTGCAACAATGTAATTGATTAATTTATATAGTCAGTTTTCTTTGCCTTTGCTTAGAGAATATATCCCATTTAATTATTTAAACCATTAAATTACATATTATATAAAGTAGTTGTAATTTGAAACTATATATAAATGCTCAGATCTAATAATGTCTTTAAATAATTTAAACAAATCATAATAAAAACACGATTTTTCGTTATTCATTGATCCTAAGAAATTTTTTCAGTATTTACAAAAATAAATAATCTTTCATATTTTTGATAAATTTCAAATGGCAATAATTTCATTTCTGTAATAGAAAATATCAAATAAAAAAAATAAAATAAAGGAATTCACGAGATGAACTTTCAGTTCTCATTTTATAACATCCAATTATAACTTTATTCAAATGTCATTTTTGGTTAGCAGTTTGTATGGAATTGATTCGCACTTTTGTTTAGAAGTGAGGATTTAAAATATTAAGTATTTAAGGAGATAATTATTTGATTTAATTGAATCATAGCTTTAAAGTGTGAAATATCTAAAACAATATTTTGGTATTTTTTTTCATTTTTTAATAATTTAAACGTAGGCGATAATTAATTAATAAAAATTAAATACATTATATTTACCTGACATTAATAGAAATATTACTAATTATAATTTTGGCGCAACTTGTCCTCATTTGGACCATGCGCCATTAAAATCAACCAACAAACCAACCAACTAATTATAATTTTGTTGCGATTTTATTACAATACTTTTTTCTATTTGTTCAAGAGTATGAGGCAAGATCATGATATTCATTCGATGTGCATGACGTTTTCTTTTCGGTGAAATAAAAAATAAATTTATTGATAGCATACATAAGAAATATCATTTATGAGCATTGATATAGTGTTCATAAGTATCGCACGAGTAAATTAAAAATACTATATATATTATAAGATTTAAGAAACATTTCTTAAACGAAAACATATCCCAGTTATTCAGTAAATTTGTGATGGTCTTATCCGTTTCTTTGAAAGGGATGGGGGTTCTTACACATCACTTATTTCTTTAAAGATTTGTAGGATTCAAAGAGATTTTAGCAACTTAGTTAACAACTCTGCAATCGCTTTTTGATAAATCTGCAGATGTTTAACCTTGGAGATTGATTGATTGGGTTTTATGGCACAAGGTCCAAGAAAGGACATGCTGCGCCATTTAACCTTGGAGAAATTTGAATTCAAGAAAGCACTCTATGGGGCTAAAAATCACTAGACACCTAAAAATATTGGGTCTAAAGGCACCAAATGTATAATTAATAGAGTGTCAAGTCGTTACTTTATCTTTAATTTTTAATCTACAGTATCTATCTTTCAGGGTAAGTTATCTATTAGTAAATGTCACATTTTATGGACTATGGAATTATATACCTCGAATTTTTATCCTCTTTATTCCTATTATTCCTGTAACTATATTCTATAGTCCATTGAGATGCCTATGAGAATTAAACAATAATAAGCATAAATTTTACTAGTTTGGGGAAAAATAAATCCATTATTTTTATGTGAACTTTATGTAACTTCTTTTGGCTTCACTTTGTGAAAAGGTTTAAAACAGCTTTCATGTAGATTTTTAGGTCTTGCGCGTTACGACTGCTGACATGCGGTTAACTTCGATCATTTTTGATATTTTATAGGCATTTTCGACGATGTTGTATCCACATGCGAGGTGCATCTCTAACATCAAAAATACCCGAACGGAATCGACGAAACAAAAATTGTACGTAACTGGTTGTTACAGTCTTATATAGGACGATAAACACCTTTTACAATTTTAGCCACCTGGCTATCTTTTTCGCCATTACAAGAGAAAAACGAAAATGTATCGAATTTTCTGTTTGTTGTCTTCCATTTTAAAAACCTTGTACTCGTAACTGAATAAATCAAACAAAAATTCGCAAGAGGATATTTTAGTGTCAAATGTCACCTTTCAAACGAGCATAAATCTGAAACTTTTTGATATGTACCTGACGAGATATCGATCACTACAGACATCTACCGAAAAAATAATGGATAACTTTTTCTCCAAACTAATATTTTGGCTTGATGTAGATTTTTGGAAAAGTATGCATTAGTACTTCGAGTTCATATTTAAACATTGTATAAAGTTATGAAGTAAATAAAATTTTCAACTTAAATAAAACATATAAATAAACGAAGTCAAATACCGAGTAATTTTGAGCAATGATTCATTAAAATAATCAATTTCTAAGTAGCATTTTTATTTTCTATTTTTCACAAAGCACAAGCTTATTATATTAGAAATTCAAATGATTTTAATGGGCGTGGTCTCTCTCAAGAAGATGTTCTTAGTAATTTTCCAAACAGTTCAAGAAAAGATGGCAGCTGAATTATTATCGTTCTGACCATCATAACATGATATAAAGATCAATTATCACTTAGGAAGTGAATATTTTATAGTTATTTGGGATCTACTTTAAACTGCAAGAATGAGGAATAATTCCCAGAAACATTATTTGTGTAAAACAGCCAGAAACGGCTACAATAATTTATTTTTACTAAATTTTTAATCTTTCATTATCAGTGAATCTGACGATGATAAATTGTTAAAAATACAAAAAAGTATTAAATTTAAATCTTACTTTCATTTTAGTTGTGATTAATATAACTTTAGCAGCGAAGCTTTTTTCTTTCAGTAGTAATCGACCCAAAATGTATACGTAAAATTTTAAGAAGATGAAACCACATGAAAATAACTAGAAAATATTTTGGTGTATTGTTTTAAATTCTTTATCTTTTTCCCCCTTTTCTCTAGAGAAATTTACAAACGAGATAATAAGAGCAATTTGCCTTATTTTCCTTCGAAAATATT
>JAPDSC010041290.1:0-10245 GCA_026290005.1 Latrodectus geometricus
GATTTATGTATTATAGATGATATAATGAAAAGATAAGATTGATATTAGAAAGAACATTATTTGTCTATAAAAGAAAGAGTTTTATTTCATTATAAATCATAAAATCCTAATCTCACCTTAACAACATCATGTAAAATGATATTTGAATGACTTGACTATTTTATAATTTTTATAATTTCTTGAAATATAGACAACTACATACATCAAAAATTGATAGCAGAACAAAACTATTTCTTTTTTTTTCAAACCAATATTGATATATGGATGTCAATTGAAATAAGACTATTTCCTTAATTTTTATTTAGATAGGTTTACGTATAAACAGTTATTGAGTTTCTGTATTTTTTTCTCATTAAATTACGCAAAACGAAATAGTATAAAGTGTAAAGTGATCGCTTATAAGATTTTTTCTGCGGAACACATGTTATGACAACTAAATCTCTTTTACGTCATTTGTAAATTCACAACGTTTACAACATTATATATATATATTCTTGCTAAAATTAAAATTTGTCTTTATAGTATGACCATTTATCTACCGTCTTGGTATCTATTTTACATCTTAATGGTAAAATAGACAGAACCCGAATATTAAGTTTACATATGCAATATATCTATTATGTAATAGTGTTTTATAGCAAAACACATTTATCAGTGTATACAATTTCTTTTATTTTATGAAATCTTATATAATTATAGTGTAGAAAAAAATCATTCAAATTGAATGAATAATAGAAATCTGCTATTTAAGGAATATAGCTATTTTTATATATAAAAAAATACAATCAGGACTATTTTAGGGTACATTAGGATAAAAAAAAATTTGATAATAAAGAAATAATTAGACAAAAAAATTTTTTTATTTTTTAAAAACTGGTTTTGGAAAAATTATAATGAGATGGTTGTATTTCTCAAATAGATTAATGAGAGCTGATCACAAGCATAGAGTGTAAGAGTGAAATTAGCACTTAGAATAAACAATTAACAAATTTTAAGCAAATATCAATTTAAATTATCTTTTAATCGCTACTTCATTGAAGACAGCAACTGAAAAATTTAATTTTTTAGATGCTTTTAATGCTAAGTTTATAATTGTGCAACTAGTCATATATGTGTTTGCAGAAAATAATTAAAATAGATTCAATATAGCAAATAATGAAAACAAAAACTGAAAACATTGTTTTATAATGTAATTTAATTTTAATCTACCATCTTAAATCTCACATAAAAAGTATTATATAACACAAATTTTACGCATTATACGACAGAAAATTAAATTGATAAGAATGCTTAGAGAGACATTATCAAGATAATAAAATATTTGACAAATTGATGGGGAATCTGTAACTATAGCATCTAATTTACAAATCGATTACTTTTGCAAAATTACATGTTAAAATAAGATAATAATGTTTTCTTTATTTTTTTCCATGTTGTATGTTTTGGAAATTCTCATTAGTTCAAATTTGTCAGAAAGTTTTGAAAACTATTTCTCTTTTTTGATAGATATATCTACGTTTTTCATAATTCATTGTTAACAAGTACGTAAATAAAACACTCTGTGTGACATACCTATGTATGTGACATGAAATATTATTAAATGAATTCTATAAAATTCTATTTGAAATTAGAGCTACATATTTAGCTTATCATTAATGTATAAATAGTAATATTTAAAATAATAAAGGATTGATAGTAAAAAAAATCCAAAGTATTCTTCTTGGTTTTCCTTTTCATTCTAAACTATACATAGATCTAATTAGAGTCTTATTTTATACAAAACTGTTATTATAAAGGTAGTTAAATACATACATACATATATATATATATATATAGATATATATATATATATTTTTTTTGTTGCACTTTTGATGTGTTTATATTCAATTTTGAATTAAAGCTAATACTTCAAACATACATTAATAATTTGAAATTGACATATGTAGCTGCAAAAAAACTCATAATATTTTTTTATTAAATCCAAGAGAAAAGCTTATTTTAATACATTATTTTTTAGCTAACCAAATATAAAAACATTTTTTAAATTATGTATTAAGCATTTTATAGATGAACACATACACAGGAATCATTGAAAAAATTAATATTTATTGAAATTTAAAAATTTGTTTTCCTTTTACATTCATTATAACATACTTTCGCATTTCAATCATTTAAGAACTAATGTAAAACAATTAGTTTTCTTTGTTCAAAATTTACGGAAGTACAAAAACAACATTAGCATTTATTTAGGAGTTAAGAAATACTTAATTTCACATATGAAACACTTATTTTTTAATAACTATGTAAGAATAAATGGATGTATAAAGATATGATCTTTCCATAAACATTTCTTCTTAGATGTGTAAAATGAAATATCTAACAAAAGACAATAGTTATAAATCCTATTTCACGTAAACAATTCAAATATATACAATAGCGTGGCTGACATATCTGATGTATGAATCAAAAACAAGAATGAAATATTTGTTTTCCAAAATATAGGACATAAATAAATACTCAACAGCGTATTTGAAATTGTGTTGCATACCATGCTTTAAGGTATTCTCATGAAATAGCATAACTTCTTAAAATATCTAACGATATTTATTCATGTTGCATCAGCCATCAGCTTCTTAAAATTTATCTATATTGCAGTGATAGTATATTCATTTTGAAGTAAAATACAATCACTGCAATATAAATAAATTTGGGTGTTACATCTTTTTAATAAAAATATTATGTGTGGAATGAACTGCGATTTATTTTCTTTAATAATTCCAATACAGATATAATGAATATTATTTAATGAAAACTTATTATTTTCATATATTACGATTTTTTTTTAGATTATACACTTAAAACTTCTTATTTAAAGAAAGATATGATATGAATGTGTATTAAATATGTTGAAGTAATTAAAATTCACACACACACACATATATATGTGTGTGTAAACAAAATTATTTGATTTATATACTTATATTTTAGGAGTGAAGAAAATCAAACTAAATTAGCCTCCAAATGGTAAAGAAAAATATCTCGAATTCACCCTAACAAAATGACACTACCTTGGGTAAATTTATGCAAAAACATTTTCAATTATTTTTTTATTAGGAAAAACGGTACATATGAAAGAGAGAAAAAAAAAGGGAGAGTAAAATATACAAACATCAAGTTTCCATAAATACGCCAATAGATTTTGTTGATTTTCAAATTTTGTTGACGTCGCAGATATCAGTGACGTCTTGTAATGTCTTTGAGCACCCATTTTTCTGATTCATTAAAGTTGCTGGGGGTGGATGGTTAGAAATTGATAAGTCACAAATTGATGTTGATAGACTTTTAAACGTGTCTCAGGATGTGGTTTCCCATCTCTGGAATTAGTATCAGACATAAGTATTTGTTTGCAGAACACACGTTCCAGGCCTACAACGAAATCAACACTTGCCGATGATCGTTTTATAGATATTTCGGCTTGATTGTAGCACAACTTTTAGTGACACAACTTATTATTACTGAGTGGTCTGCAATACTCAGTAATAACAGGGTGAGGATTATTTTCGAGTACAATGCCAAGGTGAATTCAATATTTAAATCCCAAAGCAAGGAGACCAGTTATGCGTGTCTTTTTCATCAGACGACAGAGAACAGTTCACTTTCCTTGGTCAAGAGTATATGTTTCCTGGACCAAACAGTAATGGACTACTGTACTTGTTACAGATGAGTCCAGATTCACATGAGAGATCTGGAGGAATACAGTACCATATACCATCAATCCAACACTGTGGAAAGACAAAGTTACCACTGTGATGAAATGATGATTTGGGAAGGGTTTTCACTCGGTTTTCTCACTAATTTGTAAATATTCCTGGACGAAACTTTGAATTTTAAGTTATCGGGATAAAATTTTCGGCATATATAAGTCAACATACAAGCGACATGTGGATATATTGCGCTTATATACTGGCACCATTTTCAGTGATTTAATTCTGATTGATGATAACGGATGATATCATCAAGATGCAGTTGCTTAGGAATATATTGAGGTTCTTTGTTAGGAGTAAAAAAAATTGCTATTTACATTCTCTAGACCAGAATCTCAAGCAGTACCGGTGTTTCTTGGTTGACAGTTTTCTGATTTAAGTCATATTCAAAGGTCTGTAGGAAAGCTGGAAAGCACCTTACTGAATGTTTGGTCTTTGCTTTTTTCGATAATCTGATTACTTTTCAGACACGTTAATCATCACCATGGAAATTAGATGCTGCTAATAAATTCAAGGTTTTATTTTAACTCATTTTTGTTGTTTCCATGACATTTTACTACACAAATCTGTAATAACTCTTTTTTTAAAGAATTTACTTTTTAATGATATACAACAAAAAATGCGAGATTGCATTTTTTTTGTATATCATTTATGCGTTTTTCATATGTAAACTTCTGCGTTGCATTCAATGTTTTGTATACATGTCATTCAAAAGTGATTTATTTAACACTCATTTATTTGCAAATTAGGTGCAAACATCCGGTTGTTCTTTAACTTTTAGAAGCCAGTGTGTATAAGGAAATATTTCAAGAAAATCAAGGTTCTTTCTATAAAAACTATATAAATTTTACAACCGATTTTAATTCCTCAATACATAATTAATTGGTTTTAGTACAAATTTTAAAATTTCAACACTTATAACAATCATGTGCAATTTATTTCGTTATATTCTATTTAATTAATATATTTATACTTTCAATTTTTATGGAAATTGGTGCACAGACATTTTTTTATATTTCTATCCTGTAGTTCAACTATTCATGTGCTCGAATCTCATTTAAAAGATGTAAATTTTTAGTAGGGGTCTTTCAAGATTAAAAAAGATATAATATTCTAAATAATATATTCAGTATGTTAAATTTTTAAGTGCTTAAATTTATTTATTATATGTGAGTCTACACATTTCAGGAAAAAGAAAATTTGTGAAATCTTCATCCACCTCAACTAGGTTGCCCTTATTTTTGGGGAAAGCAGAGGCTTATGACAGGAAAAAATATTAGATTCATTTATAAAGTAAACATGTTACAAGGAATACCTCCACTGACCATCAATATATTAATATCCTTAATATTTCAAGATAATGCAATCTTTCTTTTCTATATAGTAGCGAATTTCATATTAAGCTGTAAGCTATCTTTTTCTTCATCGAGAAGAGCATTTTTGGAATAATTTATGTATTTATTTGTATGTGTAGATAAGAGATTTAAAATAAAGCATGAATGAAATTATACTTTTTATGATTTATGTAATTTTATTTATATTCCTTTAAATAACCATGTAATTACAAAACATTTTTATTTTAGATTAAATTTTATACTGTTCAGTAAAATGTAACAATTTTGAAAATAACATTCGTTATATTTTCAATTATTACTAATTCCATTTCCTTTGTAAATATACTGTGGATAAAATATAGTTTTAATGATAGTTATACTTGTTCCTAGCATATAGCAATATTTTATATTTACGTGTTATTGCAAATAAAAGAAAACAAGACATTTTCTTATTTTAACAGAAAAATTTTTCAATTTGTGAAGATTTAAGATAAGTTTTAGACAAATACACTGTTTTGTGTCTCAGGCAAACAGCTTTCACTTTTAAGATATATTTAAGTGTGAGAGTTCATATTAGACGCCTAACAGCAATTTTGCAAAATTTCAAAATATTGGAAGTAGTTTATAACAAATTTGTATTGAAATAAAAAGTAAAATCCATTTCAGTTCCACCCACACCAAAATCCACCCACTTCAATATCAATAATCCTATATGTATCGGCAACAAAGTGTTTGAGTAGCAATCATTATCAAAATGAGTAACTAAAAGGAAGTAATAAAAATTGAAAATAATAAATGAGAGAAAAGTGTTCTGAAAATTTTCTAAAAGAAGATGCAAGTTTTAATTTGTTACATATTTGCTTATAATAAAATTATCTCTGAAAAAATATGGTTCAAAAGGAAATTTATTGTCAAAAATTCTGCTTTTTAATTCTTCTGATGGAAAACTCATAAAAGATTTTGATTGTAGGTGACAGCCACTAAAGTTCTTCATGCTAGATATTTTCCCATGAAAGAAGATTGTTGGAAAATACCTAGTATTTATTTCAAATGAATGTAATAATTCCAACAAAATAATTTACTTCTAATGAAATACTTTTATAAAAGATCATGCTTTTCTCAAAAAATAAGTATGTAATTAACATAAATATAAAAAAATCTATAAGAATAGGATTATCCCGGATAATTTATTCTTATTGTAATGATTGTATTTTATATTTTCTAAGTGGGCTTTATATGTTTCTATGTTACCTAAGTTAGTAATAAAGTTAAAATATACTATAATCAAGGTTAAAGTTATTAGAAGTAATCGATTGATTTCACTGATGATGGTGCAAAATAATGTTTCTAAACATTTCATATAAAAACTAGAATCAGTTATATAACAATAAATATTTCTGTCACTAAAATTTTAACAACGCAAAAATACTAAAACATTATTCTGAATACAATACTTATTACTGCATATGTCATTTGATAGTAAATAATATGAGAGAATAATATTTGAAATCCCATAAATTTGTTTATTCTTTATTTTAAATGTAATTTTAATAAAAAGAGTTATGTAATAACAATCAAAAATAAATCAAGCAATTTAAGTAACCATTTTTTTCCAATTCGAGTTATAATAACATAATGAATGATTATGACAGGAATTACTGTCACTTTCTTAGATTACTATTATGCATGTTTATACAAATTTTGTATTGAAAAAGGGATTAAATATTGCGGTATTGAAAACAAATATAATAAAATGTACTTATTTTCAATGAATTCCTTTATTTTTCTACACAATACCTTTGTGTTTATCTTTACATTTTATAAAAGTTTTGGACACGTTATTTGTGAATATTAATAAGTAATTGCAGAATAACTAAAATAAGTTCATATTATTATTCATTTAGCTAAGAATAGCACTAACATATCGGAAGTATTAATTATTGAATACATAAAAAAATGCCGCTTAATTTGCATAAGCTAATAACATTTTACATGCACCCTGTTTCATAAATTAAATGATAGTGTAGGAAATAAATAATGTATATATTTTTCTAAAATACGTTTATAAATATTTAATATATTTTGAAGCAATTCAGAAAACGTAATCTGAATTAAAAGGAAAGTGTTTTTACATGAATGCGTGTTTTAAATGTATTGAATAAAATAAAAATAAATAAATAAATAAATGAAATACCTAATGCTACTTTATACTTCAAATGTTCTATTTTATTTCTACCAAAATAACATACATTGATTTTACATTTCGTTTTGAATGTTGTCTATGAAAGGAATTTCTTTTTGTTACCTTACTTTTACTAAAAAATCAAATCATTTAAAAATCTAGTTACACACCCAATGATTTAAATAAGGTAAATAAAAAAAATTGTATATTATATAATTACTTATTCATACCATCAAATAAAACGCATTTTTAATTTAAAATCTCTTATCTACATTTATTTCTTTTCAAATAAATCGTATTTGTTTTTCTCAAATTCATTTAAATATGTTTCAATTGAACTGAGGGGAAAAATATAATATTTGTCCACGACATTGAGATTCCCACTCAGATAAAAGATCCATTTAATTTAAGGTATTTGCATTGAAGGTTTTTCTGTGGAAAATAAACTTTTTTGACAATGAAAGTAATCAATCGGTAATATTGACTTATGAACGCAGGAAACGTGGGCAAAATGCAGCTTTAACTCTAAAAATAGAATCATTAAGTGTAAAAGTTTATTTTCCTTTCCATTATTTTTTCATACATATTTACTTATTTTAATTCGTTATGGTTTTGACTAACAATATTAATTTTTTCTATTATTGATATCTTTGAATAGTGTTGATGATTTGTAAATAAATTGAAACAGTAAATTTATCAGTAGCAATAAATTAATAAATCTCATAAAAAATATTAGGGGGATATACATACTCATTGAAATAGGAAAATTTACATAAATATATATATATTACTTTTTTTAGAGAAAATGCTTTTCGAAAATTTATGATTATTCTTCTAGAGTGTGATTCGTAAAGTAATATGCTGATAAAAAATAATGTTACGTACAATTTTTCCTTTATTATTTTATATCTCACGTTGATTATTTAAACAGTAATACGTTTTTGGTATTTGATACGATTGAGTTTTTATAAGTACAATAAATAGTTTTTGGAATTTTTTAATAAAATCAAGCAATGAAAATTCGTTAAACATCGGCAAATAATTGAATTCCACGGAGAGAGAAATCATCAGCTTAATGGATGTCTAAAGAATGAAGGGAAAAGTTTTAGTTTTTTTAGAATTTAGTTTACAAAAATTTTTATTCCTTACTTTATTTTTTACTTATTACATTACAGGATATAATAGATTCAAACTGTACATTTTACAAATATCTAGCTCAATTAAGATCCCTATAATTTTCTTCTCTGTTTATTTTAAAAATGTATAATCGACTTTTTAATGTAAATCTTTCAATGTTTTTCAGTAATACACATATGTTAGGGTGGATTATAAAACATTTAGAAACTGTTACTACAATAGTTGTCTTTTCTTTTATATCATTTCAAAATGTGTTAAGATATGTATTTGATGAACAAACTAGAAACTTATGGACATTATATGGACAGAAAAATAATTTTCTATTGATACAAATATCAGTAACGTCCTAAGCTAAATAAGATATTAATTGTTCTTTGCCTTATTTAGATAAATTTATTTACACAAAATATACCATACAGTTATGAAATCTAGCATATTTTGATGTTTTAACTTATATACAATGTGACTCTACATATAATATTTTATAATTGTATATTAAACAAAGCTCGATTTTTTACGTAAACATGTTACAATTAAAACATAAAATTAAACATTACATATTTCAATTTTAGACCAAATGATAAGGGTATATTATTTCTGTGAAAAAGGAATTAGTTTTAATAATTTTTACTTAATAATTTATAAATTTCAAAAGCTATGCAGAATTTGAAAATTATATATATGAAATCAAATTAATTTTTGCAAGAAAAATTATTTTTAATATAATTTTAAATTTTAAGCTTAAATAAGCATAGTAGAAATTTTCACACTCAATAAGTAAAAAATAATTAAAAATAATATTAAAATATTAAATTGAATGTTTTTGACATTTCATAGGAAAAAAACAATGGAAACGTTAAAAATAATTACTGAATTTTATTTAGCTCATAATTAAATTAAACATAATACTTTTAAATGTTTTAAAAGTATCTTCTATAATTTTTATTAAAGTCAGAAAATTTAACTATGTTATGTTTGTTCATAATGCGGAAAAATAAATCAATCAAATCAATAATAGTATTTATGAAATTGTATAAATTTAAATCTAAAATATCACATAAAAATAAAGTTAAAAATGTAAATAAAGAAGTAGTTGATTTAGTTATAATTTAAGATTAGGCTGCATAAGATAAAAATAAAATTTAAAAAGATTTAACATTTGAGGGGGAAAATATCCTTTAAATTTTACGTTTGAATTAAAACTAAATATGTTTCATAATATGCGAATATGTATAAGGATTTTATTTTACTTTAGAAAATTGATTTTGTTTGGTTACATTTCCTGTAGTAAACTACCTACAGACTACAGTAAAGAGAAAGAAAATATCTATCTCAGTGAAGTTTCTACATACATTCCAATATTTATTTAACAAGTATTATTCCCATTTTAGAAATGTCAAAATATTATTTTCCTTCTTAAAGTGACATGTATTTTTGGGGAAATGTACAAATCTTTGCTATTAATGAATTTGACATATGTGCCACTAAAATTATGAAAACTGAATCAATCATTGTGTCATTTAATAATTCAAAAAGTGTTATTCCTTCCATATTCTTTCATTTAGGTTTTAAGCTGAAGGTTTAGATATAAGTTATATTGACATCTAATTTTATGCAAATAATAATTAAAGAATAGGAAAATAAATTATAGGTTTCTTTAGATATTTAAATTACTATTTACCATCGACAGGAATTGTGAGAATTAGTTTTTATTTACAATTAATCTATTTTGTAAAAATATATAAAATAATCTATATCAAAAGATTGAATTTATGACCATTTACACCTCAAAAATAAAGGCATACAATCGGATTTTTTTTTTTTTTTT
>JAPDSC010041291.1:0-61576 GCA_026290005.1 Latrodectus geometricus
CTACTAAATCAATAAGCATATAATAAGCACATAAAAATCAATAAGCACATAAATATAATTATTTCAGAAAATTTAAATTTTCAAGTTGATATTGTTTTATCTGAATTAAAATAACAAAAAACACACTTTAAGCTCGCGTTCTATTATAAACCTTAATTCATATTGAAATGTTACAGATGAATTTTATTTTCATAATGAAAATCGAAACTTGCACTGATTTTTTTATCAATAAAACAATTTGCATTATAAGTTATTAAATAGGAAAAACAAATTGCAAAGAATCTCATTTATGAGCATAAAGAAAGGATATCAACATCAATTGTCAGGTAGATTATGAAAAACAAAGGGTAAGTTAAGTGTATTGAATCGCTACTTCTGCCTGCAACAATGACTCGATGTCTTATCGGATTACGTTCTGCATCAAAAGTAGCCGGCAAATCACCTTAACGAAAAGCCGATTCTTCACGACGTGCTGTTATTGATCTCGCTTATAAAAATGCAGTGAAACTACATGAACTCATAACAAAACTGAAATGCACTTTTGAATCAAACATAAATATATTTAAATGTAAATTATTAATAAAAAAAGCTTTTTTAATTTTAAATGATAATAATATATTATGATTTCATGCTTTCATTTACTAATGAGTCAAAAACAATCTAGACATATTGAGGAAAACTCAAAACAGTTTCAAATACGATTCCTTACAAACTGCATATTTTGCATATATTAATACATACACATGTGATAAAAAAAACATCTAAATTTATTTCAAATCAGATAAAATGAATCTTGAACATAGGAAAAATTCTAGAGTATTTCCGGAAACTATTTCATTCAAATAATTCCTTTTACATGTAATAGTTCTTACCTTAGGGTTTCCTCTGTGAGTGGCAATACATAAGATCGATTATTAAAAATAAAACTCCTCAAATAAGTTATTTACACAAAACTATATCTATTCTTTTTTTTACTCAATTTAAATTTCACATAAAATTTACCAAAATATTTTGTTGTCAACTACAACTAAATGGTATTTAATTAAAAAGTTTAATTCATCTTAATAAAAGTGAGAGATTAATTTTTAAAGCTCAATAGGCATGATTTTTAGACGACTAGGTGACACTCAATTGAGGGTAAATTAATCAAACTTGCAATCAGTTAGTAAAAAAACTTAATATATTTAACATAAATAAAATAAACTAATTGAAGGAAATGAACAATTCGTGATTAAATAAACAAATATAATAAATTAAGTATAAATCTAGAAATTAAAAATATTAATTGAATCTTTTTATTAAATAATTTTTCACTCTAGAATTTTCTTTCATTGTATATTATTTATATGCTAATTTGAGGGAAATAAATGAAAACAAATCGTTCATCTGTTATTAAAGAAATCAAATAATCACTGAATTATTATTTAATTTCATAATTAAAGATTAGTAAGATTGATACTATTAAAAATCAAACTAATATAGTGCTACACATTGTTTTTACAGTTTTATATATTTTTCTCACATAATGTTAGCGTAACATATTGATTTTATAAATAATTTCTTAAATAATCAGAAAAAAAGGGAATGACTACAGTTATATTTACTTACGACATTTTGGTCTTCTATAAGCGAAAAGACATAGCTGACTAAAAATCAACCGACTCCGTTCTCACTCAAGTTCCACTTTCCTCTGACTTAGTTTCGAAGGAAGACCTGAAGTAGGTCATTAGACACAGTCAGTGGAATCGTCGTTTCCCTGCTACTTAATTGGATATCATTTCACATGCAGTCAACACACACATTTCGTGGGCCATGGAAAATATTGGGCCGAATTCTGGTTTTTTTCCAAGAATAGAAAATATTTTTCTATCACCTTCGTGAACAACAAAAGCATGTAAATATTCTATTTAAGAGAGTGAAAGAGTTTTACGTTATGCAACTTTCTCTTAGAGAGTGGTTGGTTTATTTGTCTCTCTACGGTTCTTTTTTTAAATACGAAAGATGATTCAATCGGGATTTACAATTTAAAGAAAAGTGCTAACTATTTGGAATATTTAAATTGGTTTTCAAATCAACTCTGTTAAGCTGCGAAACAAAATGTTAACCATGCAGATTGGGATTTAAAAAAGAGAGTAAGCCTTAGGCAGTATCAGTAAACATACACTCACACATAAAAATTAAAAATTTAATTTAAGTTTTTCAATATTAAATACATTAAGGTGCTTTATTATAATAATATATTAATTATTTAAATACTTATTCGACAATAGATATTTCCTTAAATTCAAAACTGTTTATAAGCAAAATACCCATCATGCATATTATAAGTATTTTGAGAAGTTTACTTAGTGGGGTTATCATGTTCATCTAATTGCATAAAATATGCTGTTAAGTGAATACTTTTGTCATGGTAAATTTTTCAGATTCTGGATCATATATTTTCAGGAGAGATTGGTGAAATTCCAGGTAAATATCCCGCGAAGGGCTTTTTTTCGCGGAAAGAACTCTTCGGAATACAAGATTCCAAATCCATCACAACCCTTCGTTAACAAGGAAAGAATGTATCGGTCTATCTTTCTGTATCCTTATCAGTCATCGTGATTGCCTGAAAGTTTTCTGGGATTCTTCTTTTGTGCATGAGTACATCAAACTTTATCTAAGAAAGATTTTTAGAACGCAATTCGTAAATAATTTAAAAGTATTACTACAACTTTCAGCGGTTTGGTTATCCACATTGCTTTGTCAAATTTACAATCTTTAAATATGTAATTATACTTTATATTCATGCACATATAGTAAACGCAGGTATTACAAATCCTGATTATTTCTTATAGGTGCTTTTCCATATTACAAGGTGAGTATATTATATAGTAAAAATGTAAGGAAAATATATTATTTAGTAAAATAAATTAATAGAAATTTATTTTTATTCTAATAAATGTTTCCTTTTTAAATAGTCTGTTGCAAGTAAAATTGGATTCTTTTAAATGAGCAATAAAATTTTATTCAAAAGAAACAATTATAATTAAATTTTATAGGACTTTCCAAAATAGTTTCTAGCCTTCTTTTTAAAATCTTTCCTAACAATTAAATAAATGAGTAAAAATAGAATTAAATGAGATTCGATTGAGAGTTTTAATCTCCTCTTTCTCTTTTAAGTACATTTATATATCTATCATTATTGGATTAATGCACAATCAATTTTACCAAATTCCAAAACATTAAATTTGTAATTATCTGAAGAAATGATTTTCTGAGTTTATTAAAATGAAACTTCTTTTTTCCTGAAAAGAAAATATTTTGAGTGTAATTACATGTTTTTTTGATAAATATATAAGCAAGAAACTCTATTATGGCAAATTCAGTTTTTCGTGTCTTATTCTAATTTTTGAATTTTAAAAATATTGCTTTAGATATATACAAAATATATTAAAATTAATTATTAATATATTTCTTGTTTTTGACAGTTTTTATATGAATGATTGAATCACTCTTTTGAATTTACTTGTAATAATTTCATGTTTAGGAAATGTGCTTTCTTTACTTGTTAGTTTCTAGAAAAATAGAGCTCTGGCTTCCTTTATATTTCTGTCTATTTTATTTATTATTTAAATATTTAATTAACTTATTAACTAATATAAAGTAATGAAAAGTTAAAAACATCCTAGAACAACGGAAAAAATGATTAATTCCTATTACATTTATTAAGAAAATTTAAGAATACAGAATTTATATTCACAGAATCATTCTAAGAATATAGACAACAAAATGGCTATTTAGACATGAGAAGTATAGGTAGACACATTCTGAGATTGTCATGTCACGATTATCATTTCATAAAGACGGAATTCAAAAGCGAACTTCCGTAATTTAGAAATATATACTCAGATCAGAACTAGTCTGCTGGCTTTCGATTGTCGCGAGAGCCATACTAAGAAGTAAGCAAGAAAAAATATATTCCAACTTTAAGCGCATATTTATGCATAGTAATTTTTTATTATGTGGCGTATCTTGATATTTCTAATTATTATGTCCTCAACGGAAAGCAAAATAAACGGACATTTTCAAAAACTTTTTCCGTACACTTATCTTTTACGTGGAATTTGAATCATATTCATAATTCAAATAATTTAGGCTTAAAATAAAATTTCTAATGTGTTGGAGTACTGTTAGCAACTTTTTTTGTGTGGCATCTATATCTTTCAATCTAATGGTGAGTGTCTTTTTCATCTTAGTGTACAAGGTTTAAATTTGAGCTTAAATTAACTGCTTATATAATAATGTTTAATGTAAAGTAGTTATTTAGCAATAGACAGCATACATTTCTTAAAATATGGTGATCCAATTATGGGCATTTACTTTAAAGAGGCTACCGTTAATTTTCCCTGTGAGATATGTATCTCAAAAAAGCAAATCTTTAAATGCCAAAAGATAAGCAAGAATGTTCCCACTCAGTTAGTTATACGCTCCGCAATTTAATCTTCCACACACTTTACCCAAAGCAACATTACCTGAATCGTTTATTGTATTCAACAAAATTGTTAAGAATAGCAAATTTCGTAAAGGATACCCAGTATATCTAGCTAAACATTAAAAATTTCATAAAAATGTTAAAAAAATAAATTCAAATTTCATCTTCATAATATGAAATGATATCTGTTTTGATGATGTATTCAAAAAATTAAAATAAATTGTTTTAAATTAAAATATAAGTTGAATCACCTCAGATTATTTTTTAAAATATAGTATATTTTACAGTCTTAAAAATAATAACGTTTATCTGATTCTCTTATAATTATAATGAAGAAAATTTTCTTTGAATACAGTGAAAATAAAATACTTCGCATAGTCATTAAAACCGTGTAAATAAAATTGCTGAAGATAGTTATGCATCCTTAAACTAAGTGTCAATTTTCATTTCAATTATTTAAATTTTTCCCACTATATCTTGTAAAAAAATGAAGCTCAAATGTAAAAAATCAAGCATATTTTTAATCTAGCTCTAAATCAAGCATATTTTTAAACTTTAAGATGCATTTACCACAACTTTAATTGACTTTTAATTCAATATAATATTTTACTTCATTTCCTGTGATTTATATTACCATTTAATTGGCATAATTTAAAACTAGCTTAGTTCTTTTTGCACAAATTGGCTTAAAAATAAGCAAAATTATTGCAAAGTAACATATAAATCATGAAAATTCCTTACTCAGTTATTATATATGTGAACACACAAAATTTTATTTTTCTTAAATACAAAATTAAGAAAATAGAAAATTCAAGTCTTTACTATCATTTATAATTTTTGCCTCCATATTTCCCATAACTTAGTTCAAAATTATTTATGGGTGATGCTGTACTTATTTATTAATAATACTTAAATATGAATTATAAATTTATTACTAAGAAACTACATTTTGCATTTCATTACTACAAAAGACGATATTCTCCTATTTTTATTAAATCGCATTTAATACTAGTGTGTTCTGAATATACCCTCAACTTTAGCAATAAAACTTTTATTTTTCCTTTCTTTTATTGCTTGAAAACGTAATGGAGAAAGTGAATTAAGTTATAAGAGCATATTTTTTTAAGGAAGATATTCCAATTATTTAAATCATTGAGTTTTTAGGCATATATGTTTGATATATTAATATATTAACATTTATACGCATATACATACATATTTTAAGCAATAGTTAAAGCACAATTTATTACTTAGAGATTGTCATGATATCACAAATTTCGCATTTTGTTTTCAGACGTGTTCCAATAAATGACAGGTTTATCAGACTATCTGATAAATTTAAATTTAAAAACCATAAATCAGTAGGAAACATTCTAAAATAAAAAAATTAAAAAAGATAAATGGTTTTAAAATGTAGTGCACAGACTCAAGTTGAGTATGAAAGGGCAATGTTATTTAACAGTTGGAAAAGCCGGACATATTTTTGTATTTTCCTCTGGTGTCAAATCCACGCCTCTTTTCTTCTCGATGAACTAACGAAACGGAGCATGTGTAACGAGTTCTAAATGGTGGGGGAGCTCGGTCATTCACGTTCATATTTACCTTGCTAATTTGTCTGGTTTGACTTTATTTTATATTTAAAAATCATGTTTTGGATTGAAATAAGAACTGAAAATGGGATTTTCATGTTTTTTTTTTCCATTCATTTATTACTTGACATTTCTTCAGACGTTTTATTTTATAATAATTAGACACTAAAAGTATAAAAGCACTAAATAATAAATGAAATATTTTAAGCTTTCTTCATTACACTCGCCATGAAAAAATTATAATACCAAGACGGAATATCTTAGCCATAGCTTTAACTCTGAATGGTGAAAAAGATATGAAATGAAAAATATTTTTCAATTTGCCGTTTAAAGTGATATAAGATGAACGACACACAATTTTGACACACACGTGTCATCATATCACTTTTGAAAGAACAAATAGAAAAATAAATGACGGAGGCTGTAAAAATAATGAGTGAAATGTAATTAAAAAATTAATTTTATGAATATATGGGTATCCAGATAAAAATTTAACAGCTGATTTATAAAATTTATGAGCTAAATAATTTAAGAAGAACTTTGAAAGCATAATTTCACTCTCGTTTATATTGAAAATAAACTAAATAAGCTGTAGAATTTTAGTTTATGATTTCAATCATGCAAAAACTAATGCTTTTTTCTATTAGTCAGATAAAAAATATTTTATTTAAAAAATTATCAAGTTTATTTATACAGACTTTATTAACATATTTTCATCATTTAACGCAATATCAAAAATAAAACCTAATGTTTTTAAAGCCTTATTAATTTCAGCTACTAAGCTGTGCCACTGCTATTACATAAATTTATAATTAGCTGTTTTTACTAAATAGCAATAAAGAAATAATTGTTCCTCACGATGTGCGTGATATGTAAGTAAGACACGATTTTGTGCTCTGTTTGAAAATATTTCGAATGAAGTAATTGCTCGATTACCTACAGATTTCTAGTGGAGATAAAAAGAAAGGAAATGTACCGGCAACAATCAAAAATGTTCCACTGAGAAACACAATGTTGAGATTAATTATCATTTGCTTGATGCATTATAATATAATAGTGATAAAGAGAATGAGTTAAAAAATGTAATGTCCATAATAATTAGCTTTTTACAAAATTGTAGAAAGCTCAAGAAAATTCAAAATATGAATAAAATGTAGAGATGCATTTCGCATATGAATCATCCATTTATTCTTCTTGCGTAAAATTGTTAAAAGGCAAAAATTCTTTTTAAAATATTTTAATGAATTAAAGTTTGAGATTTCAAAAATTTTTATGGGACTTAAGCTGTACACTACATTAGTTTATTCTATGATTTGTGATAATGCTTTTTAAATCATGAATATTCGTATTTTAAGTATATCATAAAAATGATGTTGATTTACTGAACAAAAGCAATGTGCTATAAGACGAGAAAACTTGCACCGACTCTAGCAGAAAATTTTGAAAAATAATGGCTCTGTCTCAAAAATCATATGGTATACTGAAAAAAGTAAAAAAGCTGTAGTAATTTTATGCCAAATGACCCTTTGCTGAGAGATACGCCAATAAACTGCTTATTCGTTTGTAAACAAGCTCATAAAGTGTCGCATCTGAAAACGCAATCACAAAAGAGATAATTTCGACAAAATTCAACTTCTTTCCAGAATTACGAGAAGCCCACGCTACCTCTGCGCCACGAATCACAACCGGGATTTGATAAAGTAGACATTATATCCTTTCGACGTGTTGCATGATCGAACAATATCAAAATCACATATAAGTCAATGTGTGTTGTACGTGTTCTTTTAGTCTCATAACTATGAAAAAAGTGTCATTTTATGCTACATCACTGCTGCTCTATAGTTAAAGTTCTTGCCATATCTCGTTTGGGTTTCGATATAAATTACTAACTTCGATATTTTACCACGAAGAGCACTGCAAATCATATCGCTTTGTAGGGCATAGCACAATTTTCTTGAACCATTCAACACTTTTCTAGAACCATAGCAGCCATTATTTCGAAGTTAAGGGATTAAAAATGTATGAAATTAACTATAATTTATATTTCTAAAGCTTAGAAATTTTTATTTTCTTGAAATTACTTACCACAAGTTATTTTTTGCTTCAAAAATAAACATATCAAAAGCTTTTATTTTATCATGCGAATTAAAATATTAAACTGAGGGATAATTAAAATAACAGATTTTATTTAGACAGAATTTTTAGTGGGATACACTAAATCTATTTCCTCATGAGAAAATTCAGATTTTATGCCCTTAAGAAAATTCAAATTTTTCAAATCAAATTATGTTTTCATTTAAAAACTATTTAAAAACTTATTTTTATTTTAAAAGTCCATGGATAGAAAGAAAGAAATCTCTTCTAAATTATATCGAAAATGTTTAACATAAATGAATGAAAAAAATAACTATACAATGTTCTATAAAAGCATTCTTATGTCTATGCAAATGAAAGTATACAATGCAACATATTTTTTTATATGCCATAAAATTTTACAACTTTCATGCGTCAAATATTTCATGCATTCCATAGTGATGTAAAACAATTACATCAGATGAATAACAATAAATTACTATAAACATGTGAATCACAAGTTCATCCTAAAAATGACTGTTTTTATTAACATAATCTGTCAAAGATCTAATCAGGATCTAAAGATTTAATCAGAATCTAGTGTCTAATCAGGATCTAAGATTGTACTGATATATAACTTCTAGAAACTTTGAGAAATTTACTTGAAACAAATAGATTATAAGTGTTTTTAGGATGTGTATAAATAAAATATTAGTCATAAAAAAATCATATTGTGCTATTATTAAAATATAACTGAACACAATTTACATTACTAACAACTAGAATCAGTTTCTTTACTGCAGACTTCAAAGACTATGAAAAATAAAAAACATTTGCAAAAGATGTAAATAATCTTGGTTTTATTGTAGTTATCTTGATTTTATTTCTGATTGTTGAATTTATTGATATTACGTTGAAATTATAAATTAAAGTTTTAAAATTCTAGATAAATCAAATCATTCTGAAAATTTAATTTAATTTTTCAGATGAAAAAAATGCTTTTTCTCTGAAATTTAAAGACATCATAAGTAAATCTTTAAGTGTAACAGAAAATAATATAACTTATTTAAAAGTCGGTTAGTTATTAGATGTCAAACAAAATGATATTCATCTTAAAGAATTTGCTTTCAAATAGAAAATATTCATGAAGAGGATTTTTAAATCATCTATAAAATTATTTATTAAGGAATCATGTAAATTTTATAGATACAAATAGATAAGCGTTTTTGTTGTCATTAATATAACAAGTTATTGTTATGTTAAGTTATTACAATAAAGCAATATTTGTATGATTGTAAAAAATATACTTTAACTTCTCTAAGTGATACAGGCTATGAGCAAAAAGCATTTCAAGCACAATGATTAAAAATAAAAAACATATTTTAAGTTCACTAAGTGATACAGGCTATGAGCATGAAGCATTTCAATCACAATGATTGAAAAAAAAAACCTGCATCTTCCAAGAAAATAAATATGTCAGAAAATTTCAAACATAATTATATTTTCGAAAGATTAAATTTTTAATATTTTTAATACAAAATTAAATCGAGAGAAATAATACGAAGAAAAGGAGAAATTTTCAATTATACTTTGCGTGATTCGTACTACTCTAATAAGTTTATCTACTTCAAAAGATATAAAGCGAGTTCAACATAATTTGAAAACTCAACTCATAATCTTTCGTGGGTTCCAGAAAAGCAAAGGCACAACATCAAATCCTCAAATGTTGTAAATTCATAAATATTTACTGGAAAATCTGAAGTATTAATTTAATGTTAAGAGAAAATTAAAGTTTTATGTTTTTTCTTTTAATAATATAGTTCTATAGAGACTGTAAAATTCTCTGATTTGTGTGAGTGTAAGAAGACTGAGGAAATTTAGTTTCAAAATCTAATTTGAATTTACTTTTACTTATTAGTCTGGGGAAAAAGTAATCCATTATTTTTTCGGTAGACGTCTGTTGTGATCGATATCTCGTGAGGTATCTATCAAACAATTTCAGATGTATGCTCGTTGGAAAGTTGACATTTGACACTAAAATATCCTCTTGCGGTTTTTTGTTTGATTAATTCAGTTACGAGTACAAGGTTTTAAAAATGGAAGACAACAAACAGAAAATTCAATACATTTTCGTTTTTCTCTTGTAACGGCGAAAAGGATAGCCGGATGGCTAAAATTGTGAAAGGTGTTTATCGTCCTATATAAGACTGTAACAACCAGTTACGTACAATTTTTGCTTCGTCGATTCCCTTCGGGTATTTTTGATGTTAGAGATGCACCTCGCATGTGGATACAGCATCGTCGAAAATGTCTATAAAATATCAAAAATGATCGAAGTTAACCGCATGTCAGCAGTCGTAACGCGCAAGACCTAAAAATCTACACGAAAGCTGTTTTAAGCCTTTTTACAAAGTGAATCCAAAAGAAGTTACATAAAGTTCACGTAAAAATAATGGATTTCTTTTTCCCCAACCTAATATATTTAAAAATCTAAAAAAAATGGGTGGACAAAAAACCCTTACGAAAACTTATTTTAAAAAATACAATTTTGAAAGTTTTGTATTTTCTTACACCAGCAGAAGGTAGCTCTGATGAAAATGATAAGGTATTTTAGACAATGTCAATAAGACAGAAGTTAATAAATCGTATTGAAAACTAAAGCATCTTATTTAGATAGGTGCAGACAGTTTTTCAGTCAATGTAAAAATATATGCTGGATTATATTATATCCTATCATCTAAAATAAAAGTACTACTTTTAAATATTGTTTTTTCAATTTGTATATATATATATATATATATATATATAATAGGAGATTAATTTTTTGAACACGAAGTGGAAAAACAATATTTAAACGTAATACTTTTATTTTTGTTGATAAGACATAATATAATCCTGCATAGTTTTACATTGATTAAAAAATCATGTATGATATATATATAAAGGTACGTAGTTGCTAACAAAAGTAAATTCGAAAATCCATAATTTATCAATTTTGTTTTGACAAGTAACACAAAGTTTTTTTCTGAAATTGTTGAAATTCAATGTAATTGAAAACCAATATATTTTGATATATTCTATGTTGTTTCTTATCTCTATTTTGATATATGACTGAAATTCAACATATTTTGATATATTTCGCAAATCAGCATGCTTCAAAATTAAAAAAAATCATTGATTTTACTAGAAATATGATTATAAAATAAAATATCGATCTCAATAAATATATTTCCCTTACACTAATATATATTTACTTATTTATTTTATTTTACTTATATTCTAATGATTTTAAAAGTTTCCGTATATTTAACTTTATAGTGTTCTTAAATTTCCTAAGATAAATAACGTCAGTACTCAAGAGACGAATTACTGATGCCAAGATTTGGACATATGTTACAAAGCTTAGGAGACTGTCTTCCATGTGCTCATTTTTTTTATGGTTTCACTTCAGTATGCAATTCTATATACAAATAAAGCTTCAGGCGCCAAATCGAGTAAGAACACGTTTCGAACGGAGCACACATATCAAGAATGATGGGGTAAATGGCCTCTTACCAATTGGAGTTCTTGTGAGATGAGGGTTTTGAATTGGGGGGAAGGGGTACGACTACGTCTTGTTAAAATGTTCCAGTTAGGGTCGAATTTTTTTATATTCAGTTACGTGACAGGTGTGATCTATCAATAAAACCACAAAAGTTCATTAGAAATTACCACAAAGAAACACTGTGTGTGTTGTAAAGTATAAGATTCCCGCTTTTTTTCTTATTGTTTTTCCTGACTTGTTCTTCATCCTCATTTGTTTTATAAATGATTCTCCTACTTCTTGCGGAGGCTTTTTACACCTATAGCATGCAAATCTTTTAGTAACTAAAAATATAGACTAATTATAGTTGATATTCACAAAATGAAATTTCATTGAAATATCAGCTGTTTGTGTATTCCGAATGACGAATTTTAATTTGAACAACACGTGTAAAAAAAACATAATTAAAATAAAATTTCAGATACTTGATTTCAACTAATTCTATAAATTCTTTTTTCTCGACGCTAAATTTATCGAAAAGCAAAATCATTTAAGTTATTATTCAAGTCCGTTGATAATTCTATTCTAAAAATGATATAATAAAATTTTATTCGAAATAATATTGATGTAACATGTACAAGTGACAAATAAAAATGCTTATTTCATTGTTTTGGGAGATGAAGTTATTAAATCTTTATTCTTTTACTGTTTAATCATTTTTAGAATTTTATACATCCTTAATTCATCTTAAGAAATAAGCTACAGATTAAAAAGCCGATTCTCATAAATAAGTTTAAGTTGATATTTACATATCTTCCATCTTCTTCTTCCATTTTATTTGTGTAACTTACTTTCCAATAACTTTTATTTTAAAGATTCATTAATAGAGTCGCGCGCGTCATATTTTGATTTGTTTCTAGCCGAAAAGGAAATGTTTTAACTCGATAGGATAACTTTTTTACACTCATATAATTCATGAAAATATTAAATAGTTTAATAAGACTTTTAATCATTATTTAACTTATTTCGATCATTTCTTTATTGAAATCTACGATCAGCCATGTGAATTTATATATGCATCGTAAAACAATTCTTGATGACATCATAAAGAAACAGATACTTAGCAAAATACAGAAGACGCTTTGATTAGATATATAGTAATGTTAATCAAACTATTCTACTGTTATTTCTTGATTAATGTGCTTTAACAATTTCTAATAATTCGAAACCATATCAACCGACGAAGAATCCTGCTTCTTGCTTAGTTTTAAGCTACTCTCTTTAACTATTTAATGGTTTACAGTTACAGTTACCTTCATTTCAGTTTCAAAATAAGTTTATTCAAGCATGTTATAAGCAATTTAAACAAGAAAGCACTCAAAATATTTTTAAGCTCCAAATTACTTTTAAACATAAAACTAGTTATTCTATATATTTTGTTTTATTTGTGCATTTGATTTATAAAATCTTAAAATCAATTTTCATGTTAAATTGATATTGGTTCGAAGTGATTAGTTTTAAAATATACTTTAGTAAACTTAATTAAAAACTATCTATAAATTCCTTCTGAACAGTTTATTTTATAAGCAAAATTTTTAAATTATCATATTTTTTAGTTAAAGTATTTATATACTTCTTTAAATATGGACTGAACCTGTTTTGCAAATTTTTTAAAACTTTAACTCATTTTTTCTATATAGAAACATTTTTTGATTATTTTCTAAATTTTTACATTTTCTATCATTACGTAATCTTAAAAACTTCCATGATACCAGGAAATACAAATCTCAATGAAAAAACGTGAGACAATATTTTTATTTTCTCTTGTTAAAAACAAATTTTATTGAGAAATGCTGTCCCTGTTGATGCTGTGGAAAACATAACAAAATAAGTATAATTATCTGAAAATAAATGAAGTGAGGAAGGAAATCAACATTAAATGAATAAAACAAATGTTTATTCCAGCAGCAGAGCATAAAATGTGTCTATAAGACAAATTATTCTTTCTTTGTCCATTAAAATATCACAGTTATCGGTTTTCTGAAGATAAATAAATGTGTTAAGTATCTTAAAATGAAAAATAAACCATTGGTAATTTATAAGCATAAAAATTGTAAGATTACGATGAGCAAAAACTCTAAATGTTGGCTTAGAAAAATAGCAAAATTTTGTTTTCTCAAAAGAAAATAATTTAGTTTAAAAGTTTCCAAAAAGAAGAGGCATTATTACGTAATATATAAATATTGAAGTATAAAAATATTTACGTAATATACAAGCAAATATTTTCGTAGGAAATTTATTAAGTAATTAATACCCAACAGGTGGATATGGAATGAGAATATATGTTTTGAATAACAAAAAACTCAGTTATTGTCCTAAATAAATTATGCGTAATATGACATCTTTATTATAAAAGGCTTATTCCTTTTGTTCCTTTCTTTTAATTTCATTTATAACAGTATTAGTTGCTAATGAACGTGTTTTTCTAACACAATAATGCATCATGTTATACATTTTTTTTATCATAGCTAGTTTATGGAAATAAGCTTATGCCAGTTTTTAAAAACTATTTTCTAGCAAAATAATTTCCAACCATCTTCAGTCATAGAGATGGTAGAAATAAAAAGGAATTCTTGCATGACCAATATGGTCCTGAAATTTTTCCGCAATCGAGTATTTGAGCAGTAAGTTTAACATGCATCACTTTGGGCATTAAGTTATGCATTCTAAATATTTGATTAATCTGAATTTCTATTTGCCTCGTTTCTAACCCGAAATGCTCTCAACTGGATATCCATAGATACATTCTATCATTTAAAAATTTATAGGATTCTTTATTTGCATTTAAAGCGTTGTAACTAGGTTCTAAATGTACCATTTCATATATGAAGTTTTCTGATCTAAAATGTTTTTCTATCAGAAATTTCAATCATTATAGTTAGAAAATCAGAAATATTTTAACTCCTGAGAGGTATCACAATTTCTATAACGAATAGCATAAATCAATGCAAGTTTTCACATTGGGAATAGAAATGGTATTTTAAAATGTTATTCTTAAAGAGTGTTTCTCTGGTTGCGTATTGATTAAGGATAAATACAAAACAAGCAATAAAGGAAATCAAATTGTTAATACAATTTCAAAAATTCCACTCATGATTTCTTAGAATTTTCAGTGCGCATATATAGATTAGTTAAGTTTTTGCGAAAATATTTTTGAAGTTCCAATTAGAAAAAAACAGATAAAAAATAATATCTTTCCATTGTTGAGGTGGATTTTAACTAAAAAAAATACAAGAGTCCAAAAGAGAACTAAAGAATGATTCAGGTAATACATCTTCCCAAACATAATTTAAGAGCTATTTTTATGCAGTTCAAAATACTAATTGGAATAATCTTACTAAAAAATAACTGCGCTATTTTCTGAGTCCTTTAATTTATATATTTTTCTGAATCTCTGCTAGAATTCGGGTAAGAAAATATAAAATAGCTTTTGGGATGACTTGTGATAAAATAGTTATTATTTAAATTTGCTTTATATTTCTGCCCATGTTGTATTTTCCTACAATCCTCTCCCTTTTATCTTGAGATTTCTATCATCCCCTTGAATTTTTCCAGCTTCCATAAGGTTATTGTCACCCACTTAAGAAAAAGGATTCAAATTGATATTTTACACTTTCTATTTACCGGTATTTGATCTTTATTAATTTAATTTTTTACTGTTATTTTGCATTTGTATTTCTTTGAACACACAAATCTCTTGAGGTCTGTTGCAAAGCATTTCAGCAATGTTGTAAGCTTATTCTAAGTTGAAAGTTGCTGCAAGGCATTTTAGAATATACCATGTTTTACAATTCAAGAAAACTTTTAATAGATAGTTGACTGTTTCATGTCTCAGAAATGACTGTTTCATTTGGAGAAAACCTGGAAAATTCCTAAATGTTGATACCACGAAATATAGTGTAGCTTTTCCATCAAATATGACAAAGGAAATCATTTGTAAATGATTGAACAGATACTGTTTTCTAAAAGAACTTTCATTAACTCTAAGCAGTACTTATGTTTTGCCAAAAATAACTCCGAAAACTCCAAAGCACACAACTCAACAGATATATATACACAAAAGGATTAATATCCACCCATCATTGTTTAACTGCGGTTATGACTGAACGTAGTATTCTTTCACTTCAAAGAGAGCACGAATGCGAGAATTATGATACTGCCTAGTAAATACCATAACAGATGGCAATTGCTATTGTAATAAAGTTCTTTCAAATATGCTTCGTTTAATTCATTCTATGTATGCATTTTTTATAGATTATAAAATATATTCACTATTGCAAGCTTGAAATTCTGAAAACTTGCAAATAACAATTCCAAAAATTATGCTTACAGAAAACTGAAATACAATATTCATATCCTTTTGGTATACTGAGGCTTGTATCTAATCCGAAATCTTCAATTCAAAGGAGCTGTAAAGGAGCAATCCTGCAAAGGAGCACTCAAAGGAGCACTTTAAGTCTCTGTAAGCAGTAGATGCACTCTTGCCAATATTTTTTTATTCGAAACATTGGCTTCTAAGTTCTATAAAATGTGCACAGCAATAGGCCATGAAAATTAAATGCTCTATATACGAGATTAATTCTATAAGTGTAGAATCTTCCATTCCACAGCTATTGAAGTTGATTGGCAAATGGTATAAGTTTAAATAATGTTAGCAAAACAGGCCAATAAGATCTTAGACATTACTGATTCTAATAACTCTATTTTAGTTCTTAAATATTTCATAAAAAGTTTCAAACAAAGCTTATGATCTCTGATGTAAGCACCTTCGGCATTTAAAATGTAATTTTTTTCTTTTAACATTGAAAGAGGTTAGGGCAAAACAAATACATGGAATATCAAAATCATATTTTTATTAATATTTTAAAATTACTTAATATCATTACAAAGGTCGCTGTTTCAAGCTTTACCACACATGATTTATCTATTAATTTTTCATAAAAATAATGTTTACTTTGGTAAACTTTATGTTCTTCCAAAAAGTTATGATGTTTTGGAGTTGCTTTTAAAAAACAGAAAAGTAATTTTATCCCATTTTATAAAATAATTTCCGATGCGTCTCCATACTATTGGAAGAGGCATAAGTTTTTTTTGTTAAACTTAAAACTACATAATATAGATTATGTTCCATTACTATTCAGATCTTCTATCTACGGCACATTTTGGAAGAGTTAACTCATAATTCAGTTACAAGCCCAATTATTACATTGTTTGCAATACTAAAATTGCTTATGAAAGTATAATTATGTTCATATACTATAATAAATTCATAAAAATCACCTTAAAATGAATGAAAAATACATTTTTAAATTAATAGTTTAATGAATTACTTTAACAAAAGATTTCGCTTTTTTAATTTCAGGTGTTCTTTCTAAAGTGCGTTGAGATGTATACCCTTCATTATAAAAAAAAAAAGCATTTTCAATGTTGAATAGATTGTTTCCAGAACATTTCCTTGTATAAATATGTAGATTTAATTAAATATTTAAAAATTTTTTCGTGTATCACTTATATATAGTTGAAGTCCAGTTATTTGACAATTAAATATGATAAATAAGATGCTAGGGGATGATATTTTTAAAATTAAATTTCATGTTGAAGAAACATCTTGATTTTGATATGTACTTTCTGTGCATGGCTCTTTATAAAGCTATTTAACACAAATTGTATCCCTTTAAAATAAAATTTGAATATTTTCAGTTATTAGGAGAAAGAGCTTTAAAAATGAATGAATTTGTATCGTCTTCAGTTCCAACTGAGGATAAATAATGCTTTTTATTTTCAATCACTTGGTAATTTTTACTTTTAAATACCTTTTGTCCACGTTTAATCGTACATGAGCAAATTGAATTATCAGCAATAAATAAATTGAAATCACTAACAAATATATTAAATGCAGTTAAAATTAAACAATGTCATCAGTTCCTTAAAAAGTCTAAATAGAAAAGCCTTCAATTTTTGAAAAGCTGTTCAATCATGCATGTTGTATAAATATTTGAGAGAAATTTCTGGTCTGTAATATATCTCCATTATAATTCCTAAATAGTAATTGATGTAATTTCTTGAAAATTTTGTTTATTTTTACAGAGTCTGAATATCTTTTTAACAATTCTGTATGGCTTAAAATTTAAAAAATTTATGTATTTAAAATTTTCTAGTTATTAAAGTTCATAATATTTCACTTAGTTTTTACACAAATTATTCTTCGCTATTATTCTTAATAATGAATCAGTAAAAATATTCAGTGATGTATTAATATTCCAATAATATCAATGGAGAATTAAAATCTATGATTAGCATCACAGTGTATTTTTTTATATTCTTCACTTATGCAATATAAACAAGACTATAGAGATGATATGACAGCAACCTTAGAAACTTTGTAAACTATTAATATTTTTGATACTTTAATATTTTTTTTAACAATTTTAGTACTAAGAATTAATTTTTATCTCAGAAAGAAAGTGAGAAAACTACTGAAATACTGTTAGCTTTCAAAATGCTTTACTAAGAATTTATTTAAAGCTCGCTTGATATATGCACTTTAATAAATTCAACTACGATTTTGCTCCCAGTGGCTAATTTGGTTTGCAAAATTTTGTATTCACGCAAGTCAAATTAATAAATCAAAGAGTATTTCATAGTAATCATAAACTTAATTTGATTTTTAATAAATCATTTGAGCTCTATTTGCACTTAATTCTAAACAACAAATAAAATACGAAACTTAACCTAGTAATTTAACTATGGGAACTATAATAAGTTAATTAAATGTATTTTAGAAAAATTCAAAATGGTGCTATGTTTTAAATATACGGCGCGTAAATCAATTTTTTGTTAAAAAGCTTTTAAGAAATTAAGTTTATATAATAATTATTTCAGCCTTATGTTCAACGTACATCAACCATCAGAAGATTTTTATATAACATTTTAATTTCTAGAAATTCTGTTTTGGACTTCATAATTTTAAACAGAGATTTCAGGAAATATTTTTATATCAAAACTTTCTCAAAAATCTTAAACTAAATTGGAAAATGGCCTGTAAGGCATTGTTTAAAGTGTCATTTTCTGAAACTTTAAAAGCAATCATCTAGTAAAAAATCTTGAATATTTATGAATTTTATATGAATTTTTGTCAACAATTAGAATACTTGACATCACCATGTTAGCAAAGGAATGGAAATATATTTACAAAAATGAATGAATTCTAAAAAACGAAAAGTTCTTTTTGGTCCAGAAAATTGAAATACACGGCTCTTTATTGCATACATTTCAATGCATAAATACTTTGTCCTAAACTGACAATATGTTTAGCCTTTTACTAAGGTATAGAAGAGTTTAGAAGAAAGTGTATTTTAGTCCATCGTAATGTCAAGCCTTAGAAGTCATTACTCGATGGGTTATGTAGGTTAACGACAACCCTCCAGACTTGATTCTGTCACAAATCTAACAACCAATTAAAGAAGTAAGAGTCGTTCGGAGAGACAGCGAAAGTTACCTTACTGATTTATTCTAAATAAGTTCACTGGTAAAAGTTCCGGGTTATGTGACACTGCGTATCTATCACGCAACAGGAGACAGAACAGTGTTCTGTTTGCAAATATTAAAATACCCGGACATTGTAATACGATATGCAGAACCACAGTAAATTATAATTAATGTACAATTAAAGATGTGAGTTGCTTTAACTAGTAATTTCTCACTATTACATCAAATGTTTAAATGTTTGTCTGTCAGTAACAAATGTTAAGGTTGATCATTGACGATGTATTATTCAAAGCCACTGAGAAGAAACGTGGTCTTATTACTAAATATAAATAACAAACATAATCTAAAAAATACCATTTAACTTGGATATGAGCAGTTCCTTACAGTCAACTTTTGATATGGTTATAATTTTTTTCAAATGCTTAGATTTAAAATTTGATTTGTAATTCTAATGTATCTTGAATGATATCACTAAATTCTTCATAGTAACATTCCTTTTGTATTACTGTTGTGGAGAAAATTACTTTCTCTTGACTTTTTTCTTCTTATTGTTTGTAGTTTTGGCAGAACTTCAGTGGCGGATTACTGTGAAGGATTATTAAACCACATATTGCTTAGACAAAGATTCCAGCATTTGTTCGATCTTTAAATGCTGTAATATGCGAAACTTCTCAACTTTTTACAATTATTTGTACAGTAATGGAGCACATCTCAAAAGTAACTTATGATAAGTATCTCATTCATTTTTTTCTATTGTAGCTATCTATTACCACGTTGGTCTTATGGTCTACTTGCTGTACAGTTAATTTTCATGAATTAGCACTATTGTTTATGTTGCAAGGTTAGTTATTTTCACAATTCATCGAACCATATTTGCATCTTTTGTGTCTAAAACATAGTTGAAATCTATCCAGATTTTTTGTAAATGTAAATTTTTAAATGAAACGTATTACAAAAGTCCCTTTCCTATTACAAATTGAAAAATGGAAAATTAATTTAAAAATTATTCTCTCCCATAGAAATAAATCCGGTTTATATATTTTTCATTTAGATATTTATAGATCAGCTTTTATTTTATTATTTGTTTATTTACTTTTGATAAATGTTTACGAGAAATTGTTTGCTTTCAAAGAACATTATGTGTGTGTGTGTGCACCTTTTTATTTAAAGTATTTTAATCCTTATAAGACGACATCTTCCAACAAATATTAAATTACTGAATTTTCAATAAGTCTCAAGCAATGTCATGTTATATTTTAAATAAAAGTAAAAATAAAATAAAATAAAAACGATTCCTTATATTTTCCTATCACTTATAAAAACAAAGAATTATAAAATAAAATATTATGAAAAAAAATGAATTATATAGAATATTTGTGGTAGAATAAGTTTCCATTGAACACTTTTTCTTGAAAAATTTCTTGATATAGATTGAATGTATTAATTTCATAGAAAGAGAGTGATAAGTCCCTTAAAATGGTACATTTACTAGTATACGAATTTATTAAAAAGATACCAATTATGTTTTAATCAATTCATACAGTATATCACATAAAATTATGTGCATTTAATATTTAAATTTTATTCGTGACATTTTTTTGTAATGTAAAAATAAGATTTGTTTTTTTTTTAATTCATGTGCATTTTTATTTTATTTTATTTTTTGTATTGTGTGTGTTTTATTTATATTCAAATACTTTTCTTAAATCGCGGAATCAGTTACATTTAATTAAAATCAATCATTCTGTGTAGTACCTGATTCTATAGTTTTGGTAGAAACTTTCCAGTATTAAGATAAATAGGAGAAATATTTGAACATTTGCTTATATTAAAGCTTAGAATGTTTAATTGATTTTTTAAAGTCTTTGAAATTTTAGGTCATTTTTAAAGTATTGACTGAACTGATAACATATTGCCTTTAGTTGTTCTCATTTATCTGTTGAATGCGATCAATATTCAATAAGAAATTGAGCTGACATAAATAAAAATTTTAGTAACAATTTGAAAAATCATTTAAGGAATGATTTTAAGTCCAATATTCACTCGTCCACATAGATTCCTTTTAACGGCAATGACCGTTTCAAAGATGCTTAAGTGAATTATTTTCCCTCAGGCGATAACATACGCTGTCACTGAATGGCGTTTTCGCTTGCAGTAAATTGCCACTAAGTGGAATCAATGGTTTTGGGTAGGAGTAAAGACCCGTTTTTTAGCAGTTATTTATTTATTTTGTTGCTTGTGTTAACATTATGATTTTGGTTGGCTAGAGCATGACCCTCGTTTGCTTTTAACAGTTATCAGATATACTGTGACAATATAATAACCTATAAATTATGCATTACGATCACAAATTATGTCATTATGGGGAAAATAATTTCTGGACAACAATATAGTCTTCCACACATCACAAGAATGTCATAATTGGCTCAGGTCTTAATTATCTCGTGCAACAGAAAAAGGGGTCGATGTCAACACCGATTCCTGGAAGCTGAACTGGAGGGATCTAATCCCAGGTGTTTAAAGGGGTTGAATTGCAAGAAAAAGTATGCAAAAATAATCATTATTTGAAATGCAATTGCTTCTTTATGAAATAATGTTACGAAACCCAAAATATAGAAAATAATCTTCACTGTTTTGTAAGACATAATTGATAATTTTGTATAATAACCAGTTTTTGATTTGATTATCCATAGGACATTTTATTAAATAGAGTTTTAAATTAATTTATTTTTGAATTCAATATGAAAATAATAACTTTAAAATTATAGTAATACGTGAATTGATGCGTTCACAATATTTAAAAAAAATTAGTTAAAAAAGCAAACAAAGCTTTACAAATTCTTAATATTTAACGACTACAACACAAAATTATGTAAAAATATGTTACTCACTTAGTTGCATCAAAAACAATGAACTCACACATATATGATAATCTGAATAAACGTAAGATTTTTCTATAAGCAATTTAACTCAGTAAAAAATTATGTGTCAAGTACTTATTAACTGAAAACAAAACATTAAAAAGATGTTTTTCCTAAAAGATAAATTACTTTCGTTTTCCGGTTTATATTTTTTGATGTGCATATTCCTGTTGTATGAAAAAATACTGAATTTTTTGGTAAAACTCACTTTTATTGAAACGTTAGATGTGTGAGCATTCACATTTAATGAAACATGAAATTTAGTAAATTTTAAGTTTCATTCAAAATGAATGCTTTCCTAGTAATTTATTTGTTAATTATTACTGAATTAATAATTTCATGTACTGTTTAATATTTCCTAGTAATAAAAATGAAAATAAATAATTTTAATTCAAGATAATTTTTATCAATTGTACTTTGATTATAGTTTTAAATTAAAACTGTCGAATGAATGCTAATAAAAAATCATTGATTGTAGCTGTATAGAAAAGTAAATAATGAAAAGTTTATGGAAACTTGTAAATAGAATTTTTCCATCTTTTCGCTTGACATTTAAAATGAAAAAAGAGATTTGTTCCTTATTTTTTCATTTTACTTGTTTGACTCCTAACTATCGCAAAAAATTGTGTTGACCGAAATGAAATTTGAAAATCATTTTGGTAATACATTAATGAAATGGTTAGGTAAGTTGACACAATACAGCTTATGGAAAGTAGACATAAAAACTATATTCATTTTTTAACAACGATATTACCGAGAAGAGTAATACTTATTAACTAACAATGGTACAAAATGTATAGAAAAATATTTTATATATCAACAAGAACTAAAAGAAACTAGATATAAAACAAGCATAGATTTTAATAATAATAATAATAAAATAAATAAAAAAAATTATATGCCTGAATAAATTGCAAAAGATGTCCTGAAAGAAAACTTACTCTTTCAGGCAAAAATTTTCGAAAAGAATATTTGTCAATTAAAGAAATTTCTCTTATGACATCATGACACCAGAAATTTTCCTGACATCAGAAAAGCATAGATGAAGATTTTCATTGAAAGTGAATACAAATCAGATGAAGAGATCCATGTTTTAAAACGAAACTATGAAATTTCTTATGTGAATAATAACCAAACCTTCTTATATAAATTTATAGAGAAGCATAAGTGATTTGGAAATCTCGTAGATGAAATAACATTTGTCGAATCTTTATTAAAGTTAACGGAAAGGAAAATACATATCTTTTAAGAAATTAATAGCAACTTAGTTCTCAAATTGTAAAAAAAAATATATAAATCACAGTGTTTCTTCTCATTGATTCACAAAAGGGTTTTGTTCAAACAATGGAAGTTTATATCAACATTAAAAATGATCATCAAAATAGGACAAATTAGGTTTTAAAAAATACATCATAGTAGGACAAATTAAGATTTGACTGTTATTTGCCATACTGCGTGTTCAGACACTATTTGCAATATTAAATTAGTTCGAAAAAGGTGTTGACCTACTTATTGGTTTGAAATGTGGCAAGTTTCAAGGCCAATAATTTGATCATTAGTTTCTCGAACTAATTTATAATTTGACGGCTATCAAACCATCAAATTTTATATTAGAGATGAATATTTAAAGTATGAATTGTAAAACTCTATTCAAAGTAATCACAACTGAATACTTAGATCTAGAGTTACTGAGCCAACAACTCGTTGTATTAAATATTTAGGATAAAAACTAATATTTGGAATAAATTTGAAAAAGAGAATATCAAGGATCTGTATTTTTCAATTCATTAAACTTGGTAAAAGTAGTCTAAATATAATGGCAAAATGTGTAACTATTGTTCAGTTAGTAAAGTAGCTTTGGTGTTTTTCATAAAAAAAAGTACACATGATTATTACTAATCACAAATATTATTGCATCCATATTTATCACAATGTTAACTTTTCTGAAAGGATCCAAACGTGTATTGTAACTGACGGAGTGTAGTTTGAATATATTAAGTAAAAGTATAGTGTTATAATTAATTTTTTTTCCCGAGATCATTTTGTCACTTGATTTATAAGAAATCACGAAAAAACAATTGCGTGTTTTAATCGTTCCATTCTTTGCATCAATATCAACAAGGTATTTTTTTCGTATTATATCGATGATGTTTTACAGCTTTGTAAATCACTATTTTTCAATATATCGTTCCTTTTCAATATCTCGTTCCACTTGGTCGAAACTCCACAGTTTTCCACCAAGGGGGCGCCCTAAATGGTTTTATTCAGTAGCACATGGCTACTTTATTATATCTACACACCGCTTTTATGAATAAAACAATATTCATTTCGAAGGTAAGAGGATGGTAAGAGACTTTTATTTAAGCAGAAAAAATTTCTAATTGTTTATTATTTTCACCTAATATTAATACACTCAGTGAACAAATTTATTACTTACTACAAACTTATGTGAAAGAAATTCTACTTATGAATACTTTTAACTAAAGAAATTCTCTCTCTTCATGTCATTTAAAAAAATCTATGAATAGTTAAAGTTTTGTTATGGTGACTTCATTAATTTTACACAATATTTACCTATAATGCTGGAAAAAAAAGAGACCTATCTGCTTTAATTACCCCAATTATTCATTTTTACTTGCCTTGCAAATGTGAGATCTAATTGTTAATTATTTCTATATCAATTATTTATTAGTTTAAAGATCTAATAATATGTTCAGTTGTAACAAATAATTATATAAAATATATCATTTTATCTTCAAGGTATTTGATAAGTTTTAGTAATTAATGCATACTTATTTACAAGCACAATAATTGCATATTAATTTGCTTTTACTTTCTACATTCATTCATTAATAGTTATACTAAGAAATGAGTGGCATATCAAAATTAAGTTTTGTATGTGTAACATATGTTAATTTTTGATATAAAAAAGGAAAAATCCCTAATAGTACCTATTATATTGTTAATATTTTTAAAAACATTAATTCAGAATTAATTGCAAAGTGTAGTATATGAATACATGTATTTCCTTAAGTATTTACATTTTTCTGTTAATATGACAACTAAAGGATGTAAAACTTATTAGTCTTTTAAAATCCCATATACATGTTAAAATTTATATGTATTTGCACTCAAATTTGAATCAAAGAAAGTTGATTAAGTTGATTTAAGAAATCTTCGTTGTCAGCAAAAACATTTTGTGAAATAAATTAAAAATTTCAAAATATTCTTGTTTAATGCAGAAATTACTTAAAATCTTTTATTACAAATGACTTATTAATACTAGTTAGATGACTTTAATATAGATGACTAGTTCTAGTTAATGCTCAAGGTCTATTAAGAACTCTTTAGTTGATCATTAAAATGCAACAACGCGTCTAACAATTAGTTAATGTTATCAACAGCTTGAGAGATAAAAACTTTCATTATGCAACTAAAACTTACTCGATTAAAAGTACTCGACTAATATTTAAAAGTCCTATATTCAGATACTAAGAGTATTTTTAATCATTGTTATTTGTTCCTTTACACGTGTTCATCTATTATTCATTGCTTATTTCGCAAACAGATTCATCTTTTGAAATTGCTTTATTGAAATCAATTAGCTTAGCCATATTAATAAAGAGCAGTTTTTTATTGTGTTGCGGGCTTGCAGAGAGAAAAATATAAATCATATGGTGTATAGTATGGACATAATTTAAATCTAAAAGCATGGGTAGAAAAGTTTTAATGACTTGATATTTTAACAATATAGAAAACAATGCCCGATCATGACATGATTCAGTCAGTTAAAAAATAGATTATTAAGCTTCATTTATGCATTATGATGTCATCTATCTTGCGAAGTATGAAGTGACATGGAGTGAACAACTTACTGATATCAATAAAGATAAAGATTTGTGTCTTAATTGATCTTTTAGACTTACCAAACGTAGTGAATATCTTTTTACCTACGTACAAAAGCTACTTTATTTATTCGACTAAATATGGAAAATGCGCCAAAAATATATGGATTTGACATTAATAGATTTTACAATTTACATTTATCTCTTCTTTTATTAAACACATTACCAAGTCAGACTTCAATTTAAGAATCAACAGTGTGTGCTTTATAAAGGTAAAAAAATATTTCTCGAATTTAAGGTAAATAATGAAATTATTAACATATTTTAGTGAGAAATATTTCATATTTTTCAGTCAGATTCTGTGTCAAACTCTCATGCATTGGCCTACAAATTTTATCAGTACATCCGAGAATTGAATATTTCAGATTTCAAACTATTGCCTTAGCACATTTTTATTTTTTAAGCTTCTATATTAATTGACATTCTGATTTATACTATTTCATAATAATAAAATTTGTTTTATTTTATTCCTTTGAATTTATTTAAGTTCACTAGTTCCACAAGATGCTGATATTTTTATTACATGATTTTAAATTTGTATTTAATTACACCTGACTTTAAGGGAAAATACACATATACAGTAAATAGATTTACTAATTATTCTCAGAAAAGCATGCTTTGAAACTAAAGACTACTTTTTTAAAGTCGTATCGTAGAAACTACTATTTCTTTATCAATAATTTAACGTTTAATTTTTGTCTCCTCAAGCTAAATCATTTCAGGAAATTTTAAAACTTTTTCCTAAGATTTTCTTTTATTTTTCCTGCAACAAAAGATTTTATATGTATTTACTCTTCAATTCGTTAGAGTCTTACACATAAATAGTTGATTTTATTACAATGCGTTTTTTTTATGGAAAATACTGACATACATTGAATTAAAGGAAGAAAATTCAGGTCAATCTTTTAGGAATTTTCTTTAATACAAATGATTTCAACCAATGTATTGACTAATAAATCAACGGAGAATGCTTAGTTACGAAACACTCAGTTAAGCCAAAGAGGGAATGAATAGCTTTTCACTAGCATTAAATATTAAAAAATATTGCTTTTGTAATATAGTAATCATAATATTTTTTGTAATAATGTGAGAATTCAATAATGCTAACAAATGCAATGACTATTTAAAAAATTGCCCCCAATTTGAGAAATTTGTTCTATACTAAAAAAAACGCTTCTGGATGGAAAAAATAATTTTTTTTTGTTTATAGAATTTTTAATTCAACCATATGTTAACTCTAAAAAAATAAAAAGTGATTTTACTTTTTTAACAAATCAATTATATCATCGACTGATAGAGGATTTAACAATTTATTTCTAATTTGTCTCTTCTGTTAGAATTGAAATACAAACATCCGTAAAAAAATTGTTCTAAATACTGCCACACAAACATTAATGTTTAAGTGTTTCATAATCCCTAAGCATCGTTGGCATAAACTTAAGTGCAGGTAAAATTCAAGGATCCAGACCAATTTTGTCTTTTAGACAGCTAAAAGGAAGTTAAATAAAAATTTTCTTCCAACAACAACAATATTAATTTCCATCAAAATTCATTAGATTCACTGATGTTTCCTGAAAAAAATTGCTTGCATAACACATTTAAAAAACAAACTAATAAATGAATAAGTTGAGAGGATAAAAATACAATTTAAGATCAACCATGTTAATCGATAGTTTCTTTCCATTACGAATTTCATTTTTCTTATACCAATTTTATAAGTACAAGATGAGGCAACATTACATTTTGGAATGTCTGTAGACATTTTATATTACACATTACCAATGAAATACTTTGTTGATATTTTTATGGATAAAAAACAATAAAATAAAAATAAAACATGTAGAAAGAATATTAAGTGATGAATTTGGTTTTATTTAACAAGCGAAACAAGAATTTCAACCATGCGTGACTGGAAATCACAGTAGCTGACCAGAGCGATCATTTACTGCCACACCTCCATATCTTGCTGATTTAAAGTGGAGCACCTTCACATCGCTTCATAATATGTTCGGCTAAAGTGAAACATTGCGAAAGTGAACTTTTGCGACTATCAGCACTGGCTGCCCCACAGGGTATTTGGCTTGTAACCGATGCAATCGATCAAGGTTAACTTCATAGACTTAGCTTTCATGTTTTATAGATAGATATAATTAATACTATCATTTGTTTAAACATGGAAATTTTTAAAGTTCTATTGTGACTATAATGAAACTTCGTTTTATTTTAAATAAATTCAAATCTATATAAGATTTATTTTTTATTTTGTACCAGATTCTTCACAAACTTTAATTTCATTTCTAAATATAATAAATTATATTACAGAAAAAGGAAAAATTTCTGCATAATATAAAGAATATATAAAGACATTACATTATATCATAATACTAAAGAATAAGGTTTGGCATAAGTTACTAAATCATATTAGGAATATTGTATATACATCATTCAATATATATGGAAATTGATAACTTTTTGCATTATTTTTATGAAAATATATCTAAAGTATATACGTATAATTTTATTTATTCAATATAACAACATATTGCAGTATGTAGAAAAATTGTTTTCACATTCGTTATAAATAATAACTATCTACATTGTTCAAAAATAATTAGGAAAATAAAGGAACTTATATGTAAATGAAACGTTTTTAATATTCATAACATGAAAGATGTGCGCATAGAATTATTCGCAGCACTAATTTCTTAATAATTTATAATAAAAAAGTGTATAGATGGTGGACCGAAATTGTATACCATTATGCACAAAATCTTTTCGATACATGAATTTGAAAGTAAGTAAATACATTTTATCTTATGGTTAGTACTGTAGAAAATTTTTTCCATTTTCAGAAAGTTAGTCTCACAATCTCTTGTACGTACATAAGATTTTTTTAGAATCAAAGTATAGAACAGTGTTCGTTTTACAAAACAGGTATCTTATTAATGTTTTTCAAGTTGTCATACCAATCATTCACCACGTGAATGATAATGTTTGTGTTAAAAGGTTTCTGTCTCTCACTCGCGTGTCTCTTTTCACGGGATGTTCACTTCTGTGTGGCGTTGCAGCATTTATTGGATGATATAAGACTACCACACCCTACAACAGTCAGTAGATACCATTAGCAATCCGAAACTAGTGTAAGTTTATGTTAGATGCATATCAAGTGTGTATGCTGCCCATTCCAAACTGGGAATTTTTCAATCTCAAGTACTTTTTCATAAAAAAAGGTAATTATCTATAAAAAAAATAGTAAAATCATTAGCAGAATAAGGTGTAACATTCTGTCTAATTAACGAGTCTGTATACCCTTGGCACTTCATATTGACCTTCTCTAAGACCTTTAGGTCAATCTAAGTTTTCTCCAATTTAGACCAATAGCTCTTGTGAATGCTACAATTCTTTTTACACAATTGTATTGCTGTTTCTGATGGCTCTTTTCTTTCTTAAAAATAATTTTTCGTCACTAAATTTTCATTTTGTGACTCGTCTGTAAGCAATTATTATAACTTTATTCTTAAAATTGTCTTTTTTTTTTTGCCAATATATTAGTTTTCCTCCGGTCTCTGTTTTTTTCGTATCAATGAAAAAAATCAATATTTTACGATCTAAAAAATTTATATGGAGTTGCATTCTCTCTGTTTTAGCATTAAATGATGCTGCTGAAACTTTTTATGCATAGTTCTTTTCAAAGAAGAAATTTTCAGCCGATTAAATGCTTACTCTTACAAGAAATCAAACAGCTACTTAAACTGATCCGACAAATTAAAAGTATTTGAACAATCCAATATGTCTTATTTTTCAAATATTGCAACAAAATTAACTATTTCAATCTAGAAACATGTTTTAATGTTTATTAAAATTAATTTTAGTTTATAAGAAAGTTGATAAGAAATATGAAAAATGAATTTGCATCTGTTGCTTAAAGAAATAATTCACAAACCCATCTCGATATTTCTAAAGATAAGTTTACTTATTTTATTTAGAATTTATTCGTATTTAGGTCTATTATGGGTTATAAGCTGCTATTGCATCCCTAGAGCAACTACCACCAACCTTTTTAACAGCTGTAAATATCGTTTGAAAGGCTTTCCAAGAGCGCGAAACGACACTTTTGTTGATTCCGAACTCATTAGCCCGTGAAATCATTCACGTGATTTTTTTTCTGCCCATATTCCATAAAATAACTCACTTGCAGAAAATGTTTTTAATTGGATGCATCTTCATCTTTCCTTTTAATGTAGACTTCAGCTGGCACCGACAATACGCGTGGATTTTTACTCAATTTGATATTCATTGCAGTGAACACACAAGAAACTCTTTTCTGCAATTTCATGGCTATTTACTTAAAATTTACATTGTTTCTTAAGTTTTACACATCAATGTAACTACCTCCAAGAAAACCTGCCAAAATTTTAACACTGAATTTGAACATTACTCATAGTATGGCAGCGTTGAACATATATACGTTATTGGCGAGATTTGAACATTTAATGCTGTAAAACTAAAGGTACAGATGTGGGAAACTATAAAGTTTCACCCCTTTACGTTTTGCAAGTTGATGTTTTGCTCATATAACACTACTAATACCATCTCCTGTTGAACAACCAGTTGCAACAGCTCGTGTATTGATTGTCAAGGTGTTCACAAACTGTAGCACAAAGCTCGTTCTCCTGTCTTAGATGCACACATTTCTCAATTGCTTTACAGTACATCTTGTTCATTGGGAAAATTCCTTCACCTATCGACGTCAGCTAAGTTTTGTCAAAGTAGTTGATAAAAACAATGGTTTCTTAGATTCGTTTTTTATTTTGATAAGCGAAAAATTTATTGCCACTTTATCAGCTTTGATAAAAACACTTCTATATTTGCTTTTCTCTTACAATCAAACAAAGTATACTCAAATTCAGTGACTATTTAACATTAACACTCACATTGATCAGCCAGTATGCCAACACAATAAGGTAATTTAAAATCCACACGGTTTCATCAATTAAAGTCCACATGGCTATCTCGGATGTGTCATATCCACTATAACATTTTTATTTCTTCTTATACTGCAGTTCATAGACACACACATATAATGTAATAAATTAAATATCTACTCACACACAAATTATAGCTTTTTTTAAACGAAATAACATTCATACGTAATGGAAAACTAAGTAATGTGCACAGTCTCTTTATGTATGAACTATAAATATCGAATACATATATATATGATGCATTTGTAAAGAGATTGTGTATAAATGGAATGATATATGCATAAAGTGAATTAAATGCCAGTCATTTTTTAACATAAACATCTTGTCTATTTAAGTAAAATTAATACCAAACGGTGCTGAGTTCGAATTCCAGCTTATCCGAAGACCCGTCGTGCTCACTAATGGTGACTGGGACCATAAAATATTTCCTTTATTTCCCATTCCAAATTAATACCTCTGGGAGTGTTAGGAGCCAGGCCTTGTGTCTTCTCTGCTTCTAGCTCTAAATTGGAAGACCCAGATGGTGCTGCCATCTATGAGCCAAAGTCATATTTTCTCTCTCATTTGGCGGGGAGTGCTCTGTTCAAAAACGGAAGATGTCTTTCTTACTTATTTGCCCAGTCCCTTATGCGCCGGCCTGGCTTCGACTAATGTCATATGTTACAACAATCAAAATTAATGCAAGATCAACTTGTTTAACATAGCATGTTAACAGCTTTGTAATTCAACCGTTGTCATATTGTTTATGTGAACATTTATCTTCAACATGTACTAAACCCCTATAAGAATACATTATCATGCTTTATAATTTCGCAAGATGAGCACAATGTATCTGTCGTGTGCAGGATCATTAGATATAGGTCATTTTGTATATTAAGTTCAATGTGTTTTTCATGAAATAGTGGATTTTGTATTCAGCTAATAGACTTAAAATTCCAATCAATGCGATCATCAATGCAGTGGTTTCGTCCTTATGATCTTCTTATATAACACGATCTTCCTATCATTTAATTTTAACGTATGATAAAAAAGTTTCTTTTTCACATGATACACCACTACTTTTATACAAGTTATAAACTTTTGAAGTCCAGTTTATGAATTAAGAATACACAGTGACATCTCTTTAATTACCAACCGTAGTATTACTTATATCTGTTTTACATACGTCCACTGAAATGTCTTAGCATTCACATTCTTGATATAATAATTTTATTGCTCAGCAAAATAATAATAATTTAAGACAATCCTTGATATTTAAGGAACACGTTTGACAGAAAATGTATTATTCAAAATTAAGAGGTAAAGTTGGTTTACGTCTGAAACATTTGCAGTTCTAACTATTTGCCTATTACAGTAATTCTCCTCACAAAAACTAAAAAACGTAAATACTTCAATAATGAAAAAGATTATAAATAGCATCTATTATAAATATTATCTTTTTATATTTTCATATCCATGAACTATCTATGGATAAAATATGCCTTTCACCCATAATCGTGTATCTTCAAGATATAATTCTTTTTTTTTTTTTTTTTAGTTATTTTCCCACCAAGGGGTGATAATACAATGGGAAACACTTTAAATAGACATAATTACAAAATATTCCAAAAAAATATGATGTAATGCAAATTCTTTGTTCTTCTATTGTATTTATTAAAATATTAATGACCTTTCTTGCTGTAATTTGGCAATACTAAAATTCTTACCCTCAAATTATGCTGATTCTATTTATTGAAAAAATACTAAGGAGAAAATTTTCTTATAGTGGTATTATTGAAATCATTTGACCTCAAATTTAAATATATCCATTGAAGTAGTACTTAGAATTTAATAGCGGAATTTTATTCAACAAATATCGTTCACGGTGAATTGTAATGTGCTTGAACCATCTATCAGATTAATGCCATTGACATTAGCAAATGGCTGTATTTGTCAGATTTAAAATAACGAGATTACAATGAAATTTTGAAATTTTCTAAAATCATGCATTAGTAGATCTAAATCGTACATATTTAGTATTTATTTATCGTAAATGCACATTAAAAATTTATTCTGATTAAACATTTAATTGACATTAATTTATTCACTATTTACGAACTACTTTATTGTCATTATAAGCTCATAAAAACAAAATAATACAAGCCATTAGAAATTAGAAATTTTTACTGGCTTTCTATGCATCTGGCCCATGTCGAGTATTATCACTACTTAATCATTGACATTGTGTAAAACAAAAAACTTGAAAAAACTCATGAATTATTTTTCATATTGTGATAAAAAAAAACAGACATATTTGACCACGATTAATTATTATTTCTTCTTTCAGTTAAAAAATTTATTATTAAAATATTTCTTAAGACATTCTTACAGTATATTAAAATACTGATTAGTAATATCTTCTATTTCTTGCATGTACAACTATCAACAAAACTACCTGTGAATCAATTGAGCATCAAGCAATCACAAGAGAAATTTCATTGATGAAAATTTAAATTACACGATGTTGCGAATTTTACAGACAGGTATTCAGCATTCAATTTTCTATGGGGTAATCTCAAAGTTTTTAATAATAAAATGGAAGCAAAATCAGTGAAAAACCTACTGCTCGAAATTAAAGTTTTCCAACATAATCAGATCATTCTTTTATTTTGCGGAACAATAATTTGGATCATTTTTGCTTAGAAAAACACGAGAGAGAATAAAAAACACATACGAATTTATTTTAAAATAATATATGCATGAAAAGCTAAAATGTGTATGAAAATGTAATGCTAAACAAATAAAATATAAAAAATTAAATTTGTTTGAATACTTCGGTATTTTAAATTGGTGAGAAATAAATAAATTTGAGATTTTTTATGGATTGAGGTAAACCTTGTTCACAATCGTAACGAATGTTTATCTTTATTATTAATCTATAAAGTCAGTATTTAATCAATAATATTTTTCTATTGATTTTATTATAAAAATTTTTCAATCTGATTATCGTTGGGAATTTCATGCATATGAGTTTATTTTCTTAGTGGAAATGACAGTTGAGAAAAGTTTTAGAAAGTCTTAAGCGCAATCTAACTTGTTAAAATCATTTTTATTGTCATAGAAAATATATATATAATCATAGTATATAACTGATATTTCATATTAATTGTTTACATTTTAGCTTCTTATAATTGTTAATCAAGTATTAATCAAATTGTAAATTTGTTGTAGTCCAGTATAATCCTAAAATTTTACATAGAAACAATTTTTGAAGTGATTGCAAAAATTATTGTACAAATCCATATTCACGAATACATCAGACATTGGAATACATATCGAAAAAGAATAATAATAATAATATAAGCATGGTGGAATTTTTTTACAGTGAGAAATGACAATAAAAGAAATTGTTAATGAAAAATATGTCACTTATTTATAAATCATTATGAATACTGAAAACATGCATTTTTTTTAATTTATTGTACAATGTGGGTTATCTTAAACTGTCTATAGTTTTTTTTTATTTTTAGCTCTCATTAAAGCTGGAGATGAACAAGTTTGGTAGATTGTAAAATATATAGTGATTGCTTTACCCACATGGGAACTCCCTAATGTCTAAGACGTAGTCAAGATTGGCTCTATGCTTAGTAGAATATGTAAAAGTGCAAAAATTAGAGAAATTTCAGTGTTACGAAGAAAATAGAAAAAAATATAGAAAGCTGGTAATGGAGTTCTTATGTCATTCTAGAATACTCAAGAATTTTTACCGAGAAATAATTCTTTTGCCTTTTCAGTTAAAATTTTTCAGTTTTAAAAAATGATAGTTTCTGTTATTTTATCAGAGAGACTGAAAGTGAATGCAAAAAATCAGCAAAATTATCTTGGCAGAAACATTTCTCTAAAATGACAGTTGGCATCTTTTAATATTCTTGGGCATCAATTAAGTAATATTGGATAAATAAGCTTAAAAAAACCTTTGACAAGTGCATGTAGTTTTAAATAAGAAAGTGAAACATATGACTGGATTAATTATCAATGTAAGACTAGAAATTGAATAATGTCGATTAGTTGAAATACTTAATTGTCTTAGATAAAAATTAAAATGTATCGCTCAATGTAATATTTTTTGCTACTGAATTATTTAATTTCATAATGATGAAAGTTTCTTATTGTTTTTTATAACAGAACAATAATTACAAACTGTATAAAGCATCGAGGTTACTTATGACCTGTTTCTGCCTTCCGCATGCATACTTGTTGGGATCTGTGCTTGAGAGTTTTCCATGTTTCCTCCCTTGCGATAAGTGAATATGTCCACTATCTGTGAAAAGCTCTCTCAGAAGATAACTTACGAGGTGAATATTAAAATGCTTTACAACGACTTTCGATCGTTAGTCTGTCTCTTACATGATATCAATTTATATACATTTTATGTCTTAGGCCGTTAGGCTGCCCGTTTCATGATGTTAAATTATATATAGTACTTCAATTGTATATTTTAAACATGAATCGAGTACCTATTTTAATAAAAATTAATTAAGTATAATTTTAACTTTTTAATTAATTGCAAGTAATATATTTTCCTTGAAATCTTCTGTTTTTCATCCTCTGAATATAAGCATGAGATTGCCCGATATTATTGTCAAGGGTAATAGTTATTTGGAAAAGCATACTTTTTCAATTTTTCCAGATCAAAATATCTGTTTTTCTGAATATTGAAAGTAATACTTCAAATATCACTTAAAATTAAAATTTTTTTTCTCAGCTTAATTCAACTAAAAATGCATATTTACAGCTTAGTTTTTAATACAGTTTTCAAAACAAATTCCCCATCATTTTTTAAAAGACTTTTAATATGTGTTATAAAATAAGTAGAAATTTTACACGAATATCGATATGTAGTATATGCAAATCATTTCGAAGTATACGATATACTAATATATGTATTTTTATGTTAATAATAATATTTATGTATATTTATGTGTCTTCGCAAAATTAAGAGGAGAACATCAATTTATTATTTCAATATTTTATCCATATTTTTATCAATCGAGTGATAATCAATGAATGCTTTTTAATATGAAGAACGTTTGTTTTTGATATCCGCAATCTGATATAATTACTTTCTTTCGATGACATTATATGAACTATTTATACAGAAACACTCATTTAGCGTTATTTTTTATTTATTCAAAACACTAAAATATTGTGTCACTGAATGTTTAAATTTAGGAATTGCAATTAGATATACCCACATGATGGTCAACGCTTTTTACACCTGGCTTTCTAATCTAGATTGCAAAAATGCGATCCCTTTCGAGAAGACATTCTCGAAGCGTGTTCCAGTTTAGGTGTGGCCGCGCCTACCCTAACTATGTCACATTAGTTTGAAGGACAGCTCTTCTATCCTGCTGTGCTCAATTTCTCTGAGCCTTAACCCAGTGAGAAGGGAAAATGAATGGATAAATACAGAAATACGAATTGCTCGAGCAAATTGATTTATTTCTGGAAACTTTCTCAAATGCATCCATTGTTCCATTTTAAATGAAAAAATTCTATATTTCTCGTGCATGCTTCATGTAGCAAGTTTCTCTTTGGAAGGCAATAAACAAGACAATCTTCTTATCAATTTCAGGATATTTTGGATGCCTCAGAATAGATATTTTAATGCAGTATTCTAAAGTCAACTGAAGTATCTCATCAATTTTTAAATTTGAGCCCCATAACATCTTACAAACGAGGCATACTACTAGAATAATACTTAAGTTTTATTGAATACTGTAACCACAGTCGAGTGAATCAAATTTTTCCTGACAAAGACAAGTGCATAAAGAAAAAATTACTATGAAAAATCAGAAATTGAAAAAGAAAAACTAAAAAAAAAAAAGAAAATTTTACTTTCTTTCAGATTATAAAACTGCTTTCACTATGATAACAAAAGGATTTCAAATTCATTATAAAATCAAATAACTTAAAATGAAATACATGAGAAAAAAGAATGTGTTTCTTTTATTACTATTCGAATAAATTTTTAATTAAATTCTCATATTTTTCTTATTATGTAAATAATATCTCAATCATTTCTTTTTTCATCAATTAACACAGAAGTACAGAATATTATCGGATAATACATGAATTTTGTAATTTCTTAATGTTAATATAACAAAATATTAATTTGTTTCTTCAGTGTTCGTGTTATATGAATTGTTACTTAAAAAATACAGGTGTGCAAAATATTAGATTTTATTCACTGGAGTTCCAATAAGCAGAGCTCTAAAATATTGCCCATAATAAGATGAGAAAACTGAGAAATATTTAAGATCATAAAAAAGATTATTAAGTGAACATCTCTGGGTATTTCATATTAAAACATGCGAATACGGCTAATTTTTTAAACCTTTTATCAGAATTAAATGTTCTGCTAATATGGAGACAACACCAATCTAGAGTAATTTCACTATCTTCCACTTGGTGCTAACATTTGATAGCTGTCACCAAAAAATAGCTAAACATTTACCAAAATTATGTTGGCCTTCGTGATACTGTATTAGAATTTTAATTAATATTAAATATTTTAACATGAAAATATTTTACCCTAATTGATTCAGCATTGATGTCACTAAAACAACTTAATAAACATTTATGTCATTGAAAATTTTAAAAGAATTGATATTTTCAAGATTGCAATTTTTTTTTTCATGAACGGTTAAATCTTAACAAAGCACAGTAAATGAAAGATTATAAATTTGACATCATTTCCTTACCACCCAATGGCATTTGAGTTCAAATATCTAAATTGTTACCCAAAAATGCTTTTGTTATTTCTTAGATAAAATACTTCAGAAAGTTTCACATGAAGAATTGTTTGGTTAATTAATACTTTATTGACAGACGTAGTAGCCTAAATGAGATATAAATGACATATATTTTTCAGAGAAAATGCTTTTATTTAAGCATTTATTTGAGTACAAAAGCAAAAAGAACTCAATTTATGATCATATGAGAAATACAAATAAAGTGTTTCCGTAAAAGAAAATAATAGTTTTTAGTAAGGTGTATCCCCAAATGGCCAACAACATTGAACACTTTTGAGGCATTGAGTCAATGAGGCTATTAATGATTGGTTGGAGTATGCTGTCCCACTTCCTCCAGAAGAGCTTTCTCCAGTTCTTGGAGAGCTTATGGGGTTAAAAGCGTCCACTAACACGTCTGCTTAGATTTTGGGTTCATGTCTAGTGAACACGCTTATCATTCTATTCGTATGATTTCTTCCTTCAAAAGGAAATCTTTCACCAAGTTAGCATGACGTAGCTTGCAATTATCATCCATTAACATAAAATCATCTCCGATTGCTGCAACATAATGGAATAAAATAGGTCTGAGGATCCATATTTATTTCGGTGATCAATAACAGCTCTATTTCGAATAATATGGAGTTCAGTGAGCTTATCAATAGATATGCCATCATAGAACATCACTCCCCCCACCGACAAATCTAACACTTTCGTGCACGAACGCAGGATTGTTTCCAGAACCACTTTCCTTCCAGATGAAAATACGCCTATCATCAAGATGAAGAGAAAAATGGGACTCATCAGAGAGGAAAATTGTCCCATTTATTTCTCCTGTAACTCACATGCTCTGTTGCCCTTTACCTATGAGGGATATGATGTCTTGCTGTTAATGTGACACACCATTGATCGATGACCACAGTGTTAAGACAGTTTGTGTCTAAACTATGGTACCAGTAGCCAAGCGAAAATGTTGTTGAAGAGTTGCATTTATACTTCAATGTCTCCGATTCGTTAGCATTAAATAGTGGTCTTTATAGAACGTTGCTGCACGTCTAACCTTCGCCTTGCCCTGGTCTTCAGTCTGCTTTTCCTATCTCCAAAAAACGGTTCCAGATCCTAGAGCTCACAGTTGGTGTTACTCAATTGGCTTCTGCTACTTCGAATTGTATTCCCTCCCTTTTGTAACAGACCAAAATTCTCTATGCTTTTGATTCGGTTAAATGATTTGGTTGAGGCTCCGCGTTTACTGAATATTGATCATTATTTTCCTCTTTGTCTTATTTTAAATTGCAAGCCAAAACTCGTTCACGGCTGCTAAAGCGTAGTCTTCAACATCAAACTCAAAATTTGCGTACTGCTAATTTTGAAATTGAGAAAAATTTGCATTTGTGACTGTCATCTTCCAATTCATGCAAAAAATTTGCTTATACCTTTACAAAAATAAGGGTTATAATCTCCTTCAATTGTTTTGAACATTGTTGATGAATATATGAATATAGTTATTATCCTACAATATTCGAATGGGTGAAATGCATTTGCATAACCCGTTATTTCATGTAATCTAATGCGCTTGCTCGTTAACTGTGAATATTAAATATGAGTAGTGAAAACTATTAACTCAGTGTGAAGTTTTGACTGTATTTCGAAACAAAATTAACTTATTTTCTTTCAAGGTGTTATACATAATTGCCACATTAGTGACAAATTTATTTGCGTAATTGCGATATAATTATCTTATATTATCGATTTGGATGTACGTCTTCTCTGGCATAATTATAGTTTAAAGAGAAAACATAATAAGTATAAACTAAAAGTAGGGTGAATAGAGAAAAATTTGAAATACAAGTGCTAAATATTAAAACAATAATAAATATTTGTAAGGGAGTTAAATAATTGATTTCAAAAGAAAAAAATGTATGTGTCTCCACTTATTTTTTTACAAAGCTCCAAATCTTTCCTTTATGGGAGAAAGTAGAAATTACCGATTATTCTATGTGTCGGATGAAAAGGAAGAAAATAGTAATTGGTTGAAAATACAAAATGTTTGAAGCAAATTTTTATCACACATTAAAATCATCCTGTTCGAATTAGTTTTATTTAAAGTCATTATGTACTAATTTGTCTCAAGTTTTTTTCAGAAGCTATCATATGAGATATTAAGTAAATAAAAAATGTAATAACAAAAATGTTTCTTGAAATGTATTAATTCTAAAAACCAAGTTTTCATAATGATTTCGATTTCTTGATAAGATCTTGAGGACGCAGACTGATTTTTATTTTATTGCATACTACGTAGTTCCAAGAATGAATCTCTGCTTTTCTAGATTTTAATAACTAAGATAAAGATTTAAAACATTTAGTTTGTTAAAAATTGCTAAGCTGGTAGCCGAAATGTGAGCTTTCTTGCTTTCGGTTCAACAGTTTGAGGGTTCGAATCTCATTTTGAGTTTGGATGCTAGAAGTGGTTCGGAGTCCCCTTTTAAACAGCAGTTTCATGTCTAGCTCGCACTCGTTGTGCAAGCAATGACCGTTGAGTAACTAACTACTTGTTAAAAATTTACGTTACTCTTCCATATTGGTAAATAGTTGTTTTGTACTGAATGATTTAAATTTCTTAACAAGAAGTAAAGAAATTTGCTAAATCTTACTCATTGAGATATTATAAAATATTTACAAAAATATTGTTAACAAGATTTATTTTAATGGGAAATATTTACAATTTCGAACACTAATGTGAAAGTATTTATTTAATTATAAAATATATTTACAGGAAAACTAGAAGTTTTAGATACATTAAAATGAATAACTGTAGATAAAAATATTTGTATCCTATATAAGAATAAGGGTAAATGTGTATTAATTATATCCATCTAAATTTCAAAGCATATAATTGTTAATACCTTATAAACTACAAGTCCATAATTAAATTCATATGCTATGAGTTCATGAAATTTTATATTACATCGTGTACATTCTGCTGAATGACCGAAGAAAATCAATCCAGATTCAAAAATTGGCATACTGGTGTAATTTGATGAATTAAATTAATAATTCAAATTGCAGTACCGAGATCATAAATATTTTGAAAAAAAAAAAAACTCAAAAATTTGTTATTTTCAAAACTTTAATGTTAACTTACCACTATGTGTGATAAATGGGATAACAAGCAATGATGTAATGGTGTATTACTACTTTTCAGATATACAGATTTTATTCCCTGTATAATGATAATGAATTTAAGAATAGATTCACACACAAATTGGTTAGTCACGCACTCTTTGGTGTAAAACACGCGTTGTACTGATACCTATCCGTTTCATTGTCTAATCTCTGTGCCATAGCATAAGTTATAGTGTAAATTAAAATTTTTAATTAAATATTCTGCAAAAAATAACTAGGTACACAATAAAATAATAATAAAGTAATTTTAAATGTTTTACACAACATGCAATATTTTGATTGCAAAGTAAAGTAATCAAACAAGACATTGCGTTTCTTGCAAAATAATACATAATAAGAAAATTTTAAATATAAAGTTTTTTATTTGAAAAATGCATTGTTCCTGCACAACATTGTTTCGTTCATAATTTGTGTTTGGTGTTGATACCCAATAATAAGGTTCACTAAGATTTCTTAAACCATTAAAATTTAAGTATATTAAAAATAGATTCGACTGAAAATCACATGAAACAATAAATAATAGATGTTAAACATATTTGTTATAACATAATCTAGCATTTAGTTTTAAAGATTTTAAGTGATACACATTTTGTTATGTAAGATTGGTAAAATAAAAGTAGTTTCTATTGTGTATACAATAAAAGTAGTTTCTATTGGGCAATAATTTATTTGAAAGTAATTAAATCCATCTGACGTCTCTAAGACTATAATTTGTCTATCAATTTCACAGTAGGGTCGCTGAATGGGTCAATTGCTACAATCTCTTGAGAAATTCTAATAAAACATTTTGCGACAAATTTTTGATACGATCAACTGAAAAAAACGATTAACATCCACGATATGAAGCTCCAGACAGTAAAGAAAACGCAAGCTTCTATAACGCATGAGCAACCTTGACATATTTTTTTTTAAAGTAAACCATTTTAGGTCTCAGGTTCACTAATTACAAACGTTTCGAAAATGACAAATTATCATTTCAATAATACAATACTGCTTTACAGTTACGTGTCAGCTATTGAATGTGTTATTTTTTTTTCCTTTGAACTCCATCATAATATGAGTTTTCAACAATAATAATTTTAGTCAGGCAAAAGGTCACTGCCTGTGCATCAAAAATAACTACATATATAAAATACTAATAGCAAATGAATTGAGAATATCTAACGCATTAGGAGGAATTCATTATAATATCAAGTATTGAGTGTTAATGTATAATAATAATAATAAAAATGCACATTATAATGATAATTCTTTATTATTAATATTTAATAATTAATACTAAAAACATTTTTTTCAATAGTAATCGTGTGATAGATAATTTTCTAAAAGCATTTACAAAAAAATCTGCAAGAAAACTCAACTTTTTTAATTCATTATGAAATGTTTCACATCAAGCTGTTTTTGTAAATGCGCAAACTTTTTTACCTTTTTCTTCATTTAGAATCATTGTTGTTAATAAGAAAATATTTTATTGCAATTTTACTTCCTTTCACTAGATAAAAAAAAACTCAGTATATTTTTTTGGTGTATTAGATCAAAATAGATTGTCAAATGGTTAAAATAAACTAGTACTGCCATTTTCTCAATGCTAGTGCTAGCTAACAAAAACCGTGCTAATTAACAAAAATTTGTGCTAATTAACAAAACTTAACAATTTAATTTCCCATTTTAACACACTTTGACATAAATAGTTAAGTACCTGCAAATTTGTATATATTCAAAGTGCCAAAAAGTAAATGTATAAGTAAAAGCTGAGATATATAAAATCAGATATCAGCCATTAAGTTTGGAATTTATAATCATAGAAAATATATCGAGATTCAGGATAGTGGGTATGGTCTACAAGACGAGAAGTGAGTTTTTTGTGAGTATAACTACAAGGGCCACCATAAGCATGTACAATATTTTTGCATCGCAACTATTCGAAAATTCAAAAATTAGAGGTGCAATATCGGCAACTAAAGGAGAAGGGAGGAAAAATAAATTACAAACTTGAAAAATTGTAGAATTTTAATACCAAACGACAGCTTGCTGTCAGAAATGTGAAAAAAACATGTACGATTGCATTGGTTTTTGTGTAAATCACATTTTATATCACGAGTGTCACAGTTACAACACGAGACATAAGTAAAGGTCTACTATTTGTTACTAAGCACATTTAACATCGTTTCTCAACATACTCTGCTTAAGACACAATGCTTATCTAAAATTCGGAGTAAATCTTACACTGATTATTTCACAGTGTGAGTCAGAAGATACACTTTCGCAGTGAGTTTTACGGGTTCAAAGTTCAGAGAGTATGGGCTCATGTTTTATTATATCCGTATTTTGAAGTAGTTCCACCAGAAGAAATAAAATTGGGTGAGGCTTCATAAACATTAATCCATTTCGATGTTTTGAGAAAACCATATATTTCGTTAGTGCAAAGTGACGGAGTCAAATTATCATAATTAACTTTCAACTTACTTTACTTCAGAAATTCTAAAGACGGATAAAAATTGTAAAAATTGAGTTTTGAAAATGCCTTTTAACCACCATTGATAAACTCATTTTTTTTTAAAAAAAATTGCTGTTTTTGTCCCAAACAAGTGGTTTATTAAAATTCTACATTAGGTGAATAATAAATAAGCAAATGTGGAAAAGTTTTGCTAACTTTATTAAAGTTAGATTCCAAATAAGACTAATTTCTAAATAAGAAATTTCCTTAAAAATTTCGAATACTGCATAAATTTTACTCTTAGAATATTATATTATACTTTTATTGATTTTTTTAATACAGCGTTTTACGTATTTATGTCAATATCAAGCTGCATGATTGAAATTTAATTTCTACCACTGTGGTTCATTTTAAGAAAAATACACAAAACATTTTAAGCTTTTCAAAGAATATATTCTTACACATGAATTTCAGCCGATTTTAATATAATATAATCTATATCACAGATAATAATTTTTCTAGCAATCACTCCAATTATATCTCATTACTTCATGTAGATTTTTTGTAAAATTGTTTCTTTGGTTATTATTATTTCAATAATATTCCAGTATTTCAGTATTAGTGCAAATCCATAGTATACTTTAATCATGTATGTATTATATACAAACATGATCAATACATAAGTACATAAATAGATAGTATATATATATAATATATATTTAATATCTATATAACATATTTCTATAAGTAAATGCAGCTATTTCTCTCTCTACTTCTATGTTATTGTAACTCGATACATTATATGTTACATTTTAGAAATTAAGAAATGGAGAATCTTATTTTCATCCTTGGTTCTCTGTATTGGCAATTTTAGTACATTTTTCCTTGCAGGTTAATAAGCAATATCGTATAAGTTAAAATTTACTGCCACCTGCTCAGAATAAGTGATATATAGTATATTGTTTGGTGTCTGAAAACATTTTCATTGCTTATGTGCAGATTTTGTTTTGACGAAAATCTCTACTTGTTTAAATTAAAAAAGCTTAAATGTGTTTTTCTATATTTATTATTTAATAGTTTATATAGATAATATGTTTCCAATTAAAATTTCACTCTAATTTATCTTTGTGATACTTTAAAGTAAATAAAAATTGTCATTTCCACTTAATTGAAAGAACACATAACATCAATAGACTTCTAAATAACGGAAATAATTTTATTATCCTACTTGTATTTAAATATAATAACTGACCAACCATACATATATTTTTGGATTTTATTTGCCTTCAGTATTGATTAGAATGTAATATCTGTTTTCATAGACTGCTAACATCTTTCATATTTAACATTTATATTCAAAAGAAATTGAATAATTTTTAAAATTATCTTGAGTGATCATTCTGGGTACACGATAGTGGTTTTCTCAAACATTTTAATTTAACTTATTTTGTTATGTTGATGGTGTAACATCATCTTTCTGAAAATCAGAAAATCAGATTTAGACATCATCACTTTGTTGATATAGACGTTGTTCCACATTTAGAAATTAACTCTTCTAAGATATGAGCGATGTTGAAATCTCTCTTTGTTTCCGTAATAGCTATGTGCTAAGAAAAGCTTAAAAAAATGACTCTTTCGATAAATAGTATAAACTTTTGTACTCTGGATACCAAATTTTTATTAAATCATTCCGATATATCCTTTTCTGTCAAGAAATATATTTTCTTACTTTGTCTTCAACTTTGTATTTCAACTGATAAAGATATGGTTTTCCTATTTTTCAGCTAAAAATTATGGTTTTAGTGATCAATGGTTTTAGAGATTTCGAGGAAAATTTTATTTGAATGTTTCGTTTGGAATACTTAATTTTGCTCTGAAAAATGCGTTTGAATATTAGTTTATTAAGAAAAATTGTTACTTCAATAAGTTTTATTCATTTTTTGTAACTTATCTAACATTCGTATAAACTAATATGTGTAATATGTTTTTATATGTCTGTTATAAAGAAGACTGTGAAATTAAAAAATTTCAATTTATTTAACTCTTAAAGTTTCCCACTGTAATATGATATCTGAATTTCAATACGCCACCTAATTAACTTATGGTATAAGTTCGTTAAACTTCTTTGCTACAACCGAGGACATTTGATAAAAGATTACAAAGTCTAGAAGAAAAATGAATTATCCTAGATATTATGCTATATCAGATATTTCACTTAAATACTACGTGCGTGATGAAGAAGACTTTTTTTTATTATTATTTTTTCTTGGAATTTTTATAATTTATATGTCAATGTGGTGTTGTACAAATGCTGTTGGTAATGCGAGAATTTTCTCTATAAAGTATATTATAGTTATTATTATGATGAATTTAAATATTCAAAATATATTCTTTAAAGTGTTGAATTCAAATATTTCATATATATATTAATATGAAATATTTAAATTCAGCATTTTAAATACTTCCATGTACTAGAAGTTACAATGCTATTTTATAAAACTTCTTTTATTTCCAATATTTGAGTAAATTTACAATATTCAGGTACTTAAAATTTAGGCAATTGAATATTCAATAAATTATTACTTAAGTTTTCTGTCAATTCATTTGCTCCTATTTCTTTGTGAAAATGCTTGAATGATATTTTACACCAGAAACAAAGAGCCCAAGTTTCTCGAAAATAAAATCATTCAAAAAGTATTTTTTTTTAGTTCCAGACCTTCTTTTTAATATTTGCACCTTTATATTATTCATTGGTTGAGGCATTTCTTACAGTTTGACTTCAGGGAATTTAATTTTCTTCTCAGTGAAAAATTTGCTTATTTCTTGTATCTTGAAAAGTTATTCCTGTTATAATTTCAGCATTTTTAAAGTGCTTCGAATGTATGTTACATCCCTTATAAAAATACGAGTTTTTAAATGAAGTGTTCTCATAATATCAAGGATTAATAAAGATCTAACTTTGAATATCAGTCTGTAATTTAATATATATAAATATTTGCTTCTATATAACTCATCTATATAAGACAAAAACATTTTTCAAAATAATGAATCCTTGATTGGGGTAGCAAAATTCTTGATTAATTTCTATAGTTTGGGATTCTACTACTTTTATATTTTGTTTCTTTCATTATCAAAAAATATTAACATTTAAGGCATTTATGCGTTTTATAAATCACACGCATGGAATATGTTTTTTAATTAAGTATTTTATTTTTCATAACTTAATAATATTCAAAATAAATTGTTTAACTAAATTAATATTTTTACTTTAACTCGCATAAATTTACTTATAGCGATTTAAATTCTTATAAAAATCTTTGTTTTTTATTTGTGTATTATAAATTAATTCATATATCATTTTGTTGTATTTCTACTGTCAAAGGAATTCATTGGGAAGAATTTTATTGCACTTTTAATATTTTCTATTTAAAGAGCGTTAATGGCCATATTTCATATTCTACTTTGTGATTGAATTCAGTATGAAAAACTTATCTTTAAACTTATTGTAAATATAGTCAGGATACTTTTAACATAATCATTAGAGTTCATTTTTTTAAATTAAGAAAAACAATCTTTGGAAACTGTCTAAAAAATTTTAAAATGGGTTACTCATAAAAACTCATTTTACTTATAAAAATTTATTTTCTTTTTTTTAAAACAAAAATTCTGTTGATTTATAAAAATTTTCATAAAATATTAAAAATAATGATTCACGTGAAGAAATTTTAATAGTTTTTTAACTAATAGTCACTAATAGTTTTTTAAATGTTCTATAAGAGATATTTCAAATAATGCAAGGTATTTATTCAAAAATATTATCTCAGTTTCCTTATTATTTTTTTTATCTAACTTGAAAAAAGTAAGATGTATTTGTTTTATATAGAATGTAAAGAATTTTATTTCCTTCATAGTAAATGCATTTGCTTATTGTGAGATTTAACTACAAAGATTACAGAAGAAAATATTCTATGACATTTCATCACAATATTCCAAATATTTCAATACAAAATGTCTGACAATGTCATTTAGGAAGATAATTCACACAAAGCTAAGTTGCTTTAGCTGAAGGAAACAACTTAACCACAGAGTTTCTCAATCCCAGAAAATAACTTACACTTTAAAAAAAAAAAAAAAAAAAAAATTATGGAAGTGTAAAGAAAATAGTAGCAGAAAGAAGGTGAAGTTATTAAAGCACCATATTGTTCAGTAATGAAAAATTACATGTCTACGAAGATTTAACAACTATTTGAAATAAAATATGTATTAAATAAAAATTTTATAAAAATGTCACAATATAATACAATTATATTTTAAACAGTGGGATTTGAGTAATTGCATGAATATTTTAAATGTATCTGTTATATTGTATATACCACATATCAAATACTTCCTAACAGTATTTAGATAAAGAAAAGTAATTCCACAAATCTCTTTATTGAGTTATTGACTGCTGGAAAATTAAGCAGAGCAAATTACATATTCATATACATTCAATACGTACATATTTTTTTCGTCAAAATTATTATAACTATGTGTATGGGTGAGATAAAATATTCAGCCCTTTATAATTAACAAAATGTTAAAATATTCTCTTGTAACTGGGCAATTTATGTTTGGTAATTGCTTATCCCAGCCAGAGAAAAATATCACCCATAAATATTCATAAATTTTAAAATTTATGCAGATAGCAGGATAAAAGGAAAAACTGTAGGAAAGTGACATACATTTTAAATTCTATATTAAAAAATTGTTTTTTATGACATATTTTTGCGTATTTTATTAAACTAAAATTCAAAATAAGTAGCTGTTTTTAGAAATACTAGATGCAACTAATGATAAAGAGATGTATTAGAAATAAGTAAAATCTGTATATATATTTTTTTCATTAAAATAATTTTATAATAATATAATTAATTTTACTGAAAAATAGCGATTCACTACAGCTAAAAAATATTTTTGTCCAAACCCATCCGGAATTTAAGAAATTCTTTAAAATGGACACTTTTACATATTGTTTTTCTTAGTCATGGAAATTAATATTAATTAAAATCACCATTTGCTGAAACGATTACTGTCTTTTTTTTCTATAGAGAGGCTAACAATTTGCCTTTTAAAGTTTTCAGAAAAATAGCCTAATTATTTTACAGCACAGAATTATCAAACACAAATTTGCAATCTAATTTTCTGTCGTCTAATGATTCCTAGTAAAATTCAAATCTGTGATTTTAATTAGCCAGTCTCCTTTTTTAACCGTGCTAATACATTATTTTTTAATAATATTTGCTTTGTGCAAAAAATCAAAATTGTATTGAGCAAAGAAAGAAGGCATTCTTCAGAGCACTCTTTATAAGAGTTATGTTAAATCGAAGAAGCAGTCACAATCACTCCCAACTAACAAGCAGAATTCAGTTTTAAAAGATGTGTAATACACATTTTCTCCTTCTAGATTCTACCACTCTATCACAAAATATGGAAACTTCCTTCATTGCTTAATAAACCTTGGTGTTATTTTTTTTTTTCTTTTTGGCTCAAGACTCCAAATTTTAAACACTTAATACATGTCTTTTAGAAGTCTCGTTATAACAGGTGAAATGAAACCATGCGAGTCGTTTTTCAGTTTGCAAGTAATATCCGTCCATGAAACCTTATAATTTAAATATCTTGACAGGGAATTGTTGAGTTAACGACACATAAGAAAGTTTCTTTAACATTTCCCTCGAATGATTTAGAAAGTCTTCATGAAATTCAATTTTGCAATTTACCTAAGAATTCTGAGATTTTTGCTTGAAAAATAGTGCAGGTGATTTAACCTGTATTACACCGATGTAGCTTCAGAATAGTTCCAATGATTAATTATGCAATTCATAGCTTAATGGAATACTTCTTCATCCTCAAAATCTCATCAGATTTTTTTAAACATCACCAAGCCAAATTATCCACCATATTATTATTCATTCAGCTTTCCTTTACTTTTCAGTTTACTTCTTAGTTTTGGTGACTGACTGTAGTAATTCATCTAAATTTTCCTGCGCTTATCTAAAAGCTAAATTTTCATGAAACTGTACTGTTTGATTTCCTGAGAAACGTTTCTAGTGAATTTCAAATAGTTCACTTTGCAAGGTTACAGCATATTATCCTATGATTCATTATGTAAACAACAGAAATATGGCTCACTATGTCTTGAATAACTTTCAAAATTCTCTTTTGACATTATTATGCATGCTGTATTGCATAATTTATGACTAAGAGCATTCTATTCATCCCGCATACGAAGTAAAGTCTATTTAGCACAAATTATTTTATTTCATTATTAAATGTATTTGCTTCTTAACTTCAATTAATTAGTTTTACTTCATTTTGTCAGATGTTTTGAAATTGATATTAAATTTAGGAAAAATACCGTGCATGCTGTCACAAGAAACAAAGAAATTGTGTGTGTGAACATGTTTCATTATTTTTAAAATAAAGGATAATAATTCATTGTTAATGTATGTTATGCTTACAAAAATATATGCGATCATTGTACTTAATATATAAAATCATTTCATCACCTACATTTTCTCATTTTTTGTAAAACAAATTGAGCTCAAATATTTATATCCTTACATAATTTGTTGTTGGTCTTTAAAATGCATCCATGGCCAAATTTCATGGAAAAACATGATGTCTAGCATGTTTTTAATCTTTTAATATTCCTTAAGAATTCAGGATTCTTTAATGAAAAATGCTTAAATAATGTTTAATTCAAAAATGAATATAGGTAAATATTTTATAACAAAGAAAAATAATAAATATAAAATTTCAAAAAAATTATAAAAAACTAAAATTGAGAAATTTTGTTTATTTTCTTATACAAAATATGATTTTCTTGACAAGAGCGTTTTTATATGTAAAATATCATTAAGAAATAATAATCGCTTCATATTTTTAATAAAATGAGATTCTAGATTATCTCAAATCCTCTACAATAAATCTGTTTCAATATCTATAAAAGTGTATAGATATTGAAACAGATTTATTGAATTATTAAATCTAAAACATTTTTAGGCTGCATATTCAGCTTCATATGTCTAATTTAATAAGTTCATTTTACAAACTGAATAAAATAATTTTAATGCATTTATTACTGTGTTGTATGTGATTTAAAAAAAAGACATTATTTTTATTAATGCATTAAAGCGCTAAAATTGTCATTTTTAAGAGGGAAAATTTATAGTTCCGATGAAAAAAAATATCAATGAAATGCATCGAATTAAAAAGAAGTCTCCTTTATAATACACTTTATAAAACTCGAAAAAATGGCTAGTTCGTAGGAGTTTCTTCCACAAAAGCTTGATAATTGATTACTCAAATCATGCTCATTTCAAATGAAATAAAAAGTTTGCAAAATTAAATATGGTCTCATCCACAAAAAAGTTAGTCCACCATTAATCAATTTGAAGTGGATGTTTTAACATTTCCGTGTGAAATATTTCCTACTGTCATGTGATTAAATTGAATCACAGGTCAGTCCCCTGTGGTGTAGATAATAGCTTTCTGCGCACTTCTGTCATTGACATCAGCCTTTCTGGGGGGCTTCTGCAGGGATATTTGCTGATATTAGAATGCGGAACTATTTTTCCGTGCATATAACTGTAAATATTGGTTGCTTTCTAATGGTTAACAAAATTTCATAATATATTTGTGTACTTTTATGTTATAATATCAAATCTGTAGGTAATTTTCATTTTAATTCTTCGTATAAAGAATGTCCTTATTTTCATACAGTGGTTGTCCACTGTTTTACACTAAATATCCAAAATTCTTATTTTCCTATTCTATTGAAGAAATTGTTGTTTTCAAACATACACTTTGTAATCCTTTCTTTTGGTTTTATTCAATTGCAGTAATATTAATTTGCATTTTATCATTTAATCACAACAATTCTTATTCAACAACATATTAAAACAACGATTTACATCCTATTTTTGAATAAACTTTTTACGCTACTAATAAAGCTCAATTTTGGAATTCAAATTTAACAATGGTAATATATTGATTAAATTTTAAAACCTTCCCTTTACACTTAGTTTTTTTATTAGATAGTATATTAAAATACTAATAAATAGTATTATAGATACAACATTAGCAAAATATTCTGAAAAATATAAAATATCTTGAGAACTTTAGTAATCATTTATAAATTTTCCACGATAGCATCATGATTGAAAAGAAATAATTTTATATTAATTATTAATAAACTCATTATGATTATTACAAAAAAAGAATATAATATGGCTATTCTTATATTTATAATGACTGATTGCAACATCAACATTTTATGACAATCCATCCGGCTTGCTTTGGAATTCCTCAATTATCATGCATGATCCCGATGTAGAGAGAAATTCCCAGACACATTCGATAAATTGTAAACAAGAAAACTATGCAATTTTAAAGTCATGTGATTTCGTTTACTATTTACATTTATTTATTCATTACAAACATCTTACAGTTGGTAAGTTACCACTTTAATGTCAGATTTTGCATCTAAACACCAATAGTATCGAGAACATGGCATAAATGAGCAAACTCTTAAGAAGAAAATGCCATTACCTGGAAAAAAATTATGTTTGTCACTTCCAATTTTTCTAACACACTAAAAACATCAAAAAAGGTTAAAAAAATTATACTCATAATCTCATTATAGGATGTTCCGTAAATAGTAAATTTTTTTCGCGTAATAGAAATTTAAAATGTATAATTTAAATATATATATATATATATATATATATATATATATATATATACGTTTGTCCTGCCAAACAGAGAAATTCCATAAATGAAAACAATATTTAATTTCCCTCACTATTTTACAATTTTAATTATGAATGTATTTTTAAGTTTTTTAAAAAATGTCCTCTTCATTATATTCTATTATTGAAAATAGTTGGCTTTTTATCAAGAAACTTTCTCAATATAAAACCTATCTTCCAAGTAATGCACTTTGTCAATGATGTCGCATCTTTCATCCAAATTAATATAAAGTACTGCAATATTATAGTCCAGAGACCATAATATCCATTCGGACCATGTCATACATACAACATGTGATGGTATGTTTAAACAAAGCTACATATTTTTGCCATAGACGTTATTATACCTTTTTGACATATTACTTTTATATTATCTCCTCTTCGTCAAAAAATAAGGTTTTATCTTATGAGTTGACAATAGAGAACGTTCATGATAAATCTTCTCATGACAATTCCCATTTAGACATTTCTCTTTTAGAAAAGAATTTTTGGATTGTTGAGGATTTCCTTTTTATTGATAAATTAGGCTGTTAATTATGATTATAGAGGATATTTGTTGGCACAAAATTATTATGCAGTTGTTTGAAGTGTCGCTACACATTATATTTTCAGTATCCAATTCCATATTCAAAAATAGGCTTAGATGTATTTTAATGCCTAAACAAAAATTTTTTTCCTCATAAAATTTTAAAATTTCAAAATGTAATAAACTCTCAGTTTTATCTTTTCGATATCAAACATTAAGTAAAAATATATATTTTAAAAACAAAGATGCTCAATGTCAACATCTAAAACATTTTTTAAAAAAATATTCTTGACGTTCAGCATTTTAAAATGAATTGAGGCAGATAAACAGAATGTAGCACTTGTTCTCAAACTCAAAAACGAACAACCATAGCAAAACAAAGGCACTGAAAATGCAATCCAACAATTCAGCTACTCCTGCAATTCTACTGTCTTATTACATCATCTATTGGCGTTAAGCAGTTCCACTTTTCACTATTATTGTGATCACAATAGCCAAAGAGTAGTGTTTTTAAAGATCTCAAAAGGTTTTTGATGACTACCTGACTTTTTTTTTTTTTTTTTTTTCCAATTTTTGTAAGCCACTTTTAAAAATCAGCCGTGCTACAATATGGAATGTGTTCTGCGGGTTTGTCATCTATGGTTTTAGGTAACGTTTTCCGGACTTACAACGTAAGATTAAATAAATTCTTGAATTTTCATCTTTCATTTCAAAATTTGTTTTCAAGTGAAATCATTAACTTGTTGATAAATGTATTGTTAATATAAATGAGGGAAAATCAAAATAAATAAAGTTGTCAGAAAATGAAATGACAAGTTAATTTATGGTAATTTTCATGGATATAAGAAATATTCCCATTTATTATACAGAGCAGAGAAATTAATTAAATGTTAGTAATTAATGAAACTTTTTTTCTTATTTTGAGGAATGTCCCACTGTTGTATTAAAATTTAGTAATGCTTATTAAATAGACAAATTTAAATATCATTAATACATTTTGTAAATTTTAGTACTGACATTAATGAATTGCATAAAAGTCCTGACAAGGAAAATTGAATTCAAGGAGTTCTAACAAATGTCTTGAAAAGAAAAGTTTCTATTCATTGTAAAAGTTTTGGGTGAGTTATTTTAACAGGATTATTTTTTTAGTAATAAATGTATTTTGAGTGACATTTTTTGAAATTTTATTACCATGATTAGTCATGGACTTGGTTATGTTAACAATTGCTTACAATTAATGTAAAAATGGAGAAAAAACTAAAGAGGTGTAATTATAATCTTTCCACGAAATATATGTAAACTGTTGAAGATTTTAAAATGTTTCATCAGTCCTTTTAATATCTAAAGATACTGTCAATTTCACTGAAGCACGAAACGTTTTGTTATCAAAGTTAAAGTACATGCTGTATATATATATATATATATATATATATATATATATGTGTGTTTATATATTATCTCGTTTTTTAAATTTATATAGGCTTGAATAATAACTTGCATATTGAATTTTTCACTGGGATTTAATAGATAAATGTGGTTAAATTATTCACATTAAATAGGATGTAGCTTAAGCCTCGCAAAATTGCATTATATATTTCAAAGGAATTTTCCAGACATAGAATTCATCAGTATTTAAAAACAGCCATTCATAAAAATTTTGAGTTCTTAAATTATTCGATTTACATGCACATTAATAAAATTAATGAAAACATCTAATCCCTATTTCTCTCATATAGACACTTTTTTAGTTTTGATTACTATGGCTGATAAGTATTCTATTTACTATTAAGAGTTTCATAAGATAAAAGGGTATAAAATTATATTTGTGGCAGAAAAGTATGTTTCTTATATATTCCTTAAGTTCAATGTGCTAAAAAATAAATCGAATCATATGCTAGAATGAAGAAACTAATATAATATCAAATAATGAAAATTCAAAGTATAACTTTTTAAAATAAAGTCTTTATTATTCACGGAGATGAAAAATTTTATTTATGGTCTCAGTAAGAAAGTTTTTCACATCATTCTTTTGAACATAAGATTTACTAATGGGAAAAATTCTGATTGCAATTTAAATCTAAATAAATAAAGTGCTAGAAACGCTTATATTCATGTATAATATATAATCAATAGAATTAGAAATATCCACCCAGTGAAATATCATACGGCATCAATTTTCACCCCTGCAATAGTTTTTTTTTTTTTTTTTTTTTTTTTTTTTTTTTTTTTTTTTAATTTTCTTTTGTTTACACTCGGTTATTAGAAAAATTTAGATGTTGCACGACTCTCTATCGCCAGTAATAGCTTTTCATGTTCGTAAGAGTTTTGAGCTGATAATTTTCATTAGTTTTATAAATGGTAATATATGACAAAATTAAATCAGTAAATATACCAATCCGTTGAAATCAACCCATCCGATTCGCATCCATAATTGAGTTATCTTGCATTTATATTTTGCTTCTTAATCTACGTACTGTTAAGAAATTACTTTTAGAAAGAATTAACATAAATTCTAAATTTCTTTTTAAATGATTTCTTTCAATTCAGGGCAGACATTACTGGACCTGGAATGGATATATTCAAGTGATGATAGTTATCCTCATTAAAGAAACCCTCAGTAATATAGACTTTGTCCTTCCAAAAAGTATAAATTTTTAAAAAAGCAAAAAAATAAACAAAAACTATCTTTCATAAATTATAATCTTCATTAGTTAATGGAGTCACATTTGATGACAAAATTTTAAGAAATTGTTCAAAATATAATGGCAACACATATAAAAAAATTTGCTAATTAGAAAATTAACTTCTTCTCAGAATTAAATGATTCAATTAAAATAATGCACACACATTATACTATTTTCTAATATAATAAACGAACTAATATTACTTCATCTGACTATACGAGAGGTGCAAAAAATTTTTCCATAAAGCTCACAATGAAATTTATAACAAAATATTATTAAAATATGAAATGTTCATCGTTATCAGAGAGTTAAAATATGTGGTATGTTTCTATAGCCCACATATTTTAAATTCTATAATTTGTGTCTTTATGCAAAAAATATCAAGATGCTTGAAATTGGAAACATGTGTCTTAAAAGAGATAAAGCTTTTCAATAATTAAATGCAGTCTCACAGATTTCTAACTTTAAGCTTTTAAGAAATTTATTTGGAATTTTTTTACAGTAATTGATTATATTTTACGGAAACAACACCAAAAGAAAACTAACGTTTCTCTTTTCAGTAGTGACGCCCTGTTCTGATTCCAATCCACAAGTCTTCCGAGTGAAACTGCTACTCATTATACCAGAAGCAAAAAACATAACAAAAGAAAAACGAAATCACATAAGCTTTAGCCTCAGGCAATACGAAAGTGATACTTATCGTATGCTAAATTGCCTTATTTATTTAGAGCCACCAGGGTGCAAAATTTCCCCATAAATTTGTTTTCATATTAATTTATTATTATAAGTATCACAAATACAAGAAAAATTTTCATAGTAAAAAGAAAATATATATCACCATGTCTCCAACACCTAGACTTACCACATAAACTCACTGATAATAGAGAATATTTCTATTTTATAAACGAATATTCTAAAATGAAACTATATAATTGTAACTATAGTTAATTAGTCTATCATTGTCTTTATTTAAAAATAAATTTTTGATAAAAATTGTAATACAGGAAAAGATTAAATTTCTTTTTGTTAAAGATAAAGTCAAATAATTTAAGTAAATTGCTCTCTAAATCTATTCCATTATCTGTAAATACATATAATTATAATGCAATTAATAATATCTATTCTTTTGTACTATTACATACAATAAATAATATTTATACAAGTATCATATTTCTATTTTTTATATTTTTAGAACATAAATATGTTACATTATTTTCTGTATAGTTAATAATACTATTAATTATGTATTATATTTTCTATATTCCTTTGAAGCTCAGAGAGATAGAAATCTTCATTTAAATTCCTTTAAATTTTCTTGCATCAATATTTTTATTAAAAATTCATAAAATGCCCAAAAATGCATTTTTGAGTATAAATTACCGATAAGTTAAAACTAAATTCAATAATTACCCCACATACAATTTGTATCTCTAATGGAAGTTTAGATCATCACTACTCTATATTAAAAATAGATATTTTCTCATGGAGTTTTTCAATCTCTTTTTCAGTTTGAAATATTGCTTATTATAGTTTCAAATCCTATAGACTCACTCACGTTGTCATAAGCCCTAAATGGAATTAAAGTTCATTCCAAAATATTTTGGAAAGAACTTATTAGAGCAGAAGAATTCAACGTTCTTACAATCACAATATTTTTAGTTAAAAAGTTTGTTAGAATGAAATTTCCGTGGAAATAATTAATATTTGTGATCTTGAAAAATTCGCTCTGGTACGTTTCGAGTTCTAGAATGAAATCTTAATTAATCCCATCGTTTTGTAAGCAGAGTTCATATTACATAATCGTAATCTACAAATAAGAGTCGAAAGTCTAACATTACTGATAAATTTAAAGAACGATTAGAAAAATACTTCTCCTAGAATCTAGCTTTCTCTTTTCTTTTTCTGCTACTGCGAGTTTTTTTATGTCTTTATTTAAGGTCATATCTGAATCTCCGCATTCAAATCTATAAAGCGTAAAAATGGTCATAACTTTTACTTTAACCGCATGAAAAAATACTTGTTCGAATGTAGTATGGATTTAGTTATAGCGTGATTCTAGTGAAAGTGGCATTTAAGGAAAATACATTAAATTGACATATACCACTGTCACCTTCACTTCCTCATATCAAAATGATTTATACATGATTCTTTCATAAAATCATCACTAAAAGCACAATAATTTCAGCAGTCATAGATACAGTTAAGATCTTGACAAGAAAAGGAAAATATATCTTCTTATTATAGATGAACATATATTTATAAAAAAATCAATTAGTACGATAAAAGGATATAGCAGTGTACACATATATCGTATTATAACTGTTGTTTAAAAATGATGACTGTAAACCAAAATTTTGTAGCTTTTTTTTTTTTTTTTGTAATCACTTACAATTTTATATTTTAGTTTGTTGAAACTGCTTCGTATAATTTAAATTAAACTAGAATTTTTAATAATAATAAATTCTAGCAATGTTTTAATCAAAGTTATAATAAATTTCCCAATGTGAAATTATGATTTATAAACTATTTTAATATTTACATTTACATGTTTTTTTTACAATAACAGCTCAAATATTAAACATTTTTGAAATAAGGGAATAAAAGTTAGTTTTTATGAACATAATATATTAGGTAAAATGAGATGGAATATTATTAAAAAATTTTTTATTAATTACGGTAAAGCATTACAGTTATAACATTAAAAATAGAATATACACAATATGGTTATGTAGCTTTTTTATTTATAATTCTACCCTTATATCGTAACATTTTTACTTATACGTTAATTTATAAATGTTCATGTATGCATCAATAAATAGTGGGCGGAATTAGCATAACAATAAAAGCTTGAAAATATCTTCTGCATTTAAATGAATGTATTTATTTTTCTTTCAAATAAATTTTTAAAAGGAATGCATACACTTATAACAATTCCTGACATATATTTCTTTACAAACAGCTGATGAAATATTACTAAAAATTTATAAAAAAAAAAAAACTTGGAACACATTTTGAACTCACCTTAACATGATTACGAGAAACTCCCACTGAGACGAAATAATTAGAAGAGTATTCCTGGCAACACACACACACCTAACACAACTCGCCCGACAAACAGCATGGATCAGCTCTGATAGGCTTTATATACCAATTCCACCCGTTAGCCTAGTTTTCTGAAGCTTCACGCGAATCGAGGCCTTTTAGCAAGCAGCCCGCGGTCGAAAACACCGGCGACAAACGCCTCTCTGTGGACCAATTTTTCTTTCATTAAAGGAATTTTTTGAGTCTGAAGAAGCCGTGCGTAACGGATAAAGAATCTGAGATATTACGGATCTTTTCCTACTCACTGCGATACAAAAGGATCATTACTGATCCATTCAACAGTTCCTTCCTAAATGAAAGTGCTTCTGTTAAGATTAGAAAAACATGAGAGAAAATTGAAAGCGTGTTGTTGGCATAAAATAGAATTTTTCTAACAGGTATCTAACTATCTGCAAGAAGTGCTGATCCCTCAGAAGACAGTTTCTCTGTATATATTTTCTTAAATTTAGGATTTTATACGTAACTTTAAATGTGAATAATTAAAATGTTTTAATAAAGTCCATATATGGAGAAAATATTACTCTGATCAAAAATAAAAATTCTTACTTAGTAAAGTTACAAGAGAAATAATTTTAAAACTAAAATGTGAACTTTTTAATTTTTTAAATACATACAAATATATATGTTAGAAGAATACCAACTTATTCGACATTCCTTACTCCCATCATTAATGATGCCCTCAGTAGATTTTTTCCTATTTATTATTTCCATTAGTTCTTGTCTCCATTAGCAGTGTAAAAATATTTAGAGATTAGTGTATGCGCTGTTAATTTATTGACATGCAATAATAATCTATTTTGTTTAAAAAACGTAAAGCAGTTGCACAACATTAATTAAGGAAAATTTATTTTTTTGAATTTTAATTAAATATTTAAATAAATTAATTGTTCCAATTATTCAACAAATTATCCCTACCAAATCATTTGCGAATTCTCAGATTTTGTCTTAAAAGATTATTTTGAGGCATATTTATCAGATAAAAAAATTATGCATGGAATCCTCAAATGTGCTTATTATTTTGTTTTTTTCTATTAAAAATCGGTTGTTTCTTCGAAAATTGCAAACTCAATAAGGAATGATAATTTAATTTCTTTTGTCAAAAGAAGTTGAATGTCAAATTTTCATGAATAGACTGATTTTTCAAAAATTTTCGTAACAATAGAATTTTGTATACCATGAATAATTTAAATCCGTTTTGTTCTATTCCCTTATATAAGCATATCTAGATTTAAGATGATTGTTAGCCAGGAACGATCAACCCCATAGATATCATTTTCGATCTTTTAACGCACAACAGTCTCGTCTATATCTCTCCGTGGTATCTCCACCATCTCATGGTACTTGTCTCAAGCGGGGTTACGCTAACAGAAGACTTTAAGAAGTTTGGCTTTGACCCCATAACATCGGAGAAGTAGTCTGGAGTAATGTCTCAGATAATCATCATAGCTGCCATCAGATTTATCATAGTATAGTGTTCAATGATGATTCCGTCTTCACTCTTGAAGCAGATGACCCCTGTGTTCGTGACTGGAGAGAACTTGGCCAGCGGTCCCAATCGGCATTTGTCTTACAAAGGCATGTATCTATAACACCTAGTGGAAGTTTTTCTTGCCTATTCCTCCAAATAAGAATTTGAATGATATTTCGTGTCATCGATCAAGCTTATGGTATCATCATTGAGGCGAACATACTTTTTCATTTGAATCCTGGCTAAATTGAAAATAATTATCTTTATCTTGAATTTTACAATAAATTTCAGTTTGTTACAAGGAAAATAGAAAATTAGAATAAGTTTAGGTATCTGTCAAGTTGTTTCTTTGTCTGTCAAGTTGTCATTTTGTTTCCAAACAATTTGACAGTTTGAGTTATGTTAAAAATTATGGGTATGAACCATAATAAAGTGATTTTAATTGCAGAATAGGTTCATAACTATTTATGATACTTACTATAATAAATTAATATGAAAATATGTTTTTATATATATATATATATATATATATATATATATAGTGAAATTTTACGTCCTGGTGGTCCATAATAAATAAGGGAAATTTAGAATATCATTAAGAATCACTTTCGTATCAAACGAAGCTTACATAATTTCATTTTTCTTTTGTTATATTTTTGATTCTGGTATAATTAACATCAATTTCACTCGGAAAGCTCGTGGATTGGAATCAGAACAGGGCGTCACTACTGAAAGGAGAAACGTTGATTTTCTTTTCGTTTTTTTTCCGTAAAATACTATCAATTACTGTAAAAAAATTCCAAATAAATTTCTTAAAAGCTTAAAATTAGAAATCTTTGATACTACATTTAATTATAGAAAAACTTTTAATCTTTAAAGACACATATTTCTAATTTCAAGCATCTTGATATTTTTTGCATAAAAACACAAATTAAATTAACTTAAATTTTAACTTAAATTTTTTAAGCATGCTTAGGGTGAGCTTTAGCAATGTATAGAAATCATATGAAAGCTTTTATTTAACTTTCCAAGATAAAGGGATCTTTTTGGAGAGTTAAACATGTTCTTCAATTTTTTTTTTTACAGAAATATTTCTAAATTCTTGGGAAACAAGTGTAGTGTGTCGTAATTTAATTTTTTAGGTAGTATCATTCAATAAAAATAAATTCATTCTTATATGCAAAACTATTTTGCAGTTTATATCTATCATAAGTAGTTGTAAGACCTTTCTCAACTTATCAATATTGTTACATAGTTTCAGTGACTAGAAACTTTACAATAAATATTTTCATCTCATTTTCTATATTGCATTTTAATGCAATGCTACTTCCTATTTTGATTTCAATTTTTACTGCTTCATATTTTTTATCATTTTTCTCACTCTTTCTCTATAATTTCTAATCTGTCGTCTGTTAGCACTACTTTGCGCAACTTATTTGTAATTTGAAATTTTTATATCATAGATTTAAATTATAATGTCAATGCTTTTGATTCCTTATCTGTACTTAATTCAATTATTGCAGAAGAACAATAATAAGTGCTTAATGGATGTTATTCCCTATATATATATATATATATATATATATATATATATAT
>JAPDSC010041291.1:61676-80678 GCA_026290005.1 Latrodectus geometricus
TATATATATATATATATAATTACAGGCTATTTCCTAATTTCATGAGTATATAAAATATTTTTATTGAGAAATTGAGCAGTTTATTGAAAAATAATTTCGAACTTTCTCTGTGAATCCTACGTTTTACTTTATTAACAGAACAACTTATAAATCCTCTGATACTTCATTTGCAGTAAACAAAACGCATTTTAACGTATCCATTTTAACCTTTGACCAACTGCTGTAGTCATTAAAATTATGTTTTGCAACTGTAAATTTATCATGTGCTATTTAATGAAACCGCCTCTTATGATACTAAAAATTTCAGAAATTGGATTATTGATTTCGAAAATTAAGTGAAATATGTAATGAAAGTCAGTTGTAAATTTGTAGACTCATTATTACAAAAAATTGACAGTAATATTAAAAATAACATAAATAATATTGAAAAAAACATGGAGGACAAGTTCGGAAAATGACAGCTGGAAATAACAAAGAAAACTGAAAATATAGTTCTGAGGAGAAAAATTAATACGCTATTGCTAAATTTTCTATGGAAAATATGCCTCCACACCATTGAATACATATTCCTTAGAAAGTATCATCAAATGGATGATAGTGATACTATTGACTTGTCCTGATACACTGCGGCAACAGACATCTGCTCAGAAGTCTATTGCCGCAGTATTTGATTGTTCAGAATTACTATACTCTTCCATTAATAAGTACATCCATAAGCTCTGTCATTGTGTTTTTGTAGTTCTTCAATTAAAACGTAATATTCGGTAATATAAAAATTACTGTTTTAAGTCACTTTTCAAATGGAAGACAATGACGCTGATAAATTATCTGCGTTGACAATCGATTACCCAGAGAAACTTTAGTTCATCTCAGCAATATTTAACTATAACACTAAGACTGAATGGTATCAGAATCTATGGAAAATATAATCGTTTAAAAAATTTGAAACTGACTAATCATCAATGTGTAGGAATTTTTTTAATACGTTATTAGTCGTGTGCGAGATATACAATTCGCAAATATATCTATTCCATATTTTATTTAAAAAAATCTCAAAGTTATTAAGCAAACAGTAGAGAAAATTCAATTAACCCATGACATTTTTGTAAAAAGATATACTCTTGACGAATTACTCCCGGTTAGCTAACCTTTTTCTTGTCAACTTTTGAGAAAATCGAATGATCATCAATACATTATCAAATTTTTCTATCTTGTTCAAAATCTCAAATAAATCATTTTCGAGTTTTAATTGAGTGGAAAAAATTTGATTCCGATTTGATTGGATTCCCAGCGATATTTTTTAAGAGTTAATTTTAATCTCGTAAGATTGGTTGAGTTTTAGGTCGCAAAAAGTAACGAAATCAACTCCACGTTTAGCTGGAATTCTAATTATTTAAGAGTGTTAATTCATAAAAAGAGTGAAGCCCCTTGTTCCACCTTTAACAAAAATATTTTTATTCTTTTTACGCCGTAATTTATTACATTCCTAACTTGTAAAATATTTAACAAGTAGAAAATTAGTAACACTAAATGAATAGTGTTTTACTAATTTTCCACTAATTAATAATTTTACTGGTTAATGCTTTTACTGGTATATATTTTCACAGGTTAGATTATTAGAAGTATCTTAAGTAACACTTAAGATACTTGTAATTTTCTTTTAGAAAATCTTTTTTCTTTTTAATTTCGTGGAGTTTCCTAGTTGGTTCTTTTGTTTCTCTTTCCTACAAAATGAAGTCTCATGTACTCAAAAATCATAAACTTGTGCTTCTGAATTCTTGATTTTCCTTAGAAAATGGCAAAATATTTCTTTTGTGGTATAATTTATGATTTTTTTGCTAACAATAAAACGTATGCAAGCAAGTTGGATAAAACTTGGAAAAATCATTTATCATTTCTTCTATATCTTAGAAACACTAGAGAATAATATGTCTGTACTTTTTGATAAAAACAAACATAAAACAGTCTACTTTTAGGTGTACAAGTTAAGTGCAAAAACTCTTCTTAATAAACAAGTATAATCATAGTAAACATCATTACAGGCCTCACAGTGATTTCTCATGCTGTTTAGGATATGAAAGAACTGCATGGATAGGAATTCCTAATTAAAACATGAGGAAATTATCCAAGTATTAGTTTTAGAAAGGAGGGAGGGAAAGAAATATGCCCTTCATAAATGAGCCACACATGCTCCAAAAAGATCGTTAGAGCTAGTTGGCTAACCAAGTCATTTGGACTATAGTTTGCTTAAGATATTTGAGCACGAACTAATAATGTAAGACTGACAGTTTTCTTTTTTTGTAAAATGAACGTATTATTAAATGTGATTCCATATGGACCAATGATAGGATTCACTATAACTTCTCTATTTCTCGGAGCTTTGAAAATTCCATTTGGAGGCACAAGAGGAGTCTACAGTTACTTCTCTTTATACAAGAGCAATACTTTCTACATTTGTATTCCTTTCCCCATATATTTGATGAAAGATATCAAATGTTATCTCTGTTAGTTAATAAATTGACAATCTCGCTCTGTAAATTGAACTGGGGCTCATCCCAGTGAACAGAACATAATTTAGTTATTTGTTATTCCAGTTTCCTTGATTACATGACCAATTCAAGCGTTATCGTGGGGAGGAGATAAGAGAAGCATATGTTATATGGCCAAAATTTACACAATGAATAGTATTGTCAAGACACTAAACATATAAATGATAGAATATTGGACCTCTCTTTTCTTTAATTTTAATACTTACTCTTTGGAACAGGTTATTCACTAAGTGCGATATACTATTGACACAAATGTGTTGCATTCTTCTTAGATCAAACGAAATGTTAATATTTGGTTTTATAATGACTAGGTGTGGCATATAATAAATGGTATAAAACATGTCAAAAAAGTTCATTAGATTTCATGCCTTTTTTCATGACAGGCAAATATTTCCAACTGATTATTATTAAATAGGACGCAATGGTACTTGCTATATAAACAGGATGAGCTTGCTGATACAGAAAATGGCTTATTTCAATTTATTGTTGTAATGTAGGAAGCATATTATTAAATAAGACGTCTTCATATACTTCCTGAGAATTAGAACTAACGAAAAAAGTTTAAACTAGAAGAACAATCGCTACAACATAACACTAAAGCTATCAAATTTTGCTATTGACTTTGCACTGCTGTAAATACGTTTGTTTAACAATCAATTCTTTCATACACATCCGTCACGATGCCGCATCATATATTGTGATTCATCGTCTCACATCACCTTCTTGCATTGCAGCATGACCTTGAAAATCAAGTCTAATCCCTCTCGGTGGATAATTCTGCCATTGGCCTGTGTGCCTGAACTAAAATGAAGTTTTGCACACCATACTAATAGTATCCAACTAAAAGGATGTATATGTCAGCTGATTATTTCACATAATATGCTACAATGTTCACCTATCTAAGTTAGCTTCTAGGGAGTAATAATTTGGTTTAGTTTGGTTCCATGCTTTCGTTTCACTGTGACATTACTAAATGTGCAGTGAAACGTGTTTTAACTGTTTAGGAATCTATTAGAATGTTTAAATTTATGAACACCTACAGTGATGCTTCTTACAATATATCCTATTCACTCATTGTAGCAAAAATTTCGCGGTTGGAGAAACAGCATTTCTGCCTTCACTCTCATAGCATTGGAAATTATAAAAACTTACTTAAATGTAAATATTAAAGGAGCATTAATAGTGTAAAAGACAATTAGAATATATATTTTGCTCTTCTCCCCTCAGTGTGGATTTAAATCATTATCCTTCTGTGGCAAGTAAATACAAACATTTAAACGATTCAGAGGACACACTCTATTATAACATTTTTATTTACCTATTACTGTTACAACATTTATTTCACAAAATATGTAGAATGATTTAACTATATAATATTTTTTTGCTCACGCTATAAAATATTTAGAATTATCATTCTTTTGAACTAGAGTTTTATCTTTTCAAACTTAAAAATAAATGTCTGTCATGAACTATTTTACTAGAGAACTACAGCATTAGATAAAAGTATTTTTGAATGCATTTTTCTAGGGTTCAATTAAACACTATAATTTCATCAATATATTACAAATTGTCATATTTGTATATTTAGGAGAAATTTTAATTGTGCTGCAAACAAATTTCCCATGATGAAACAAATACAAAACTGACAAATTTATTTTATCGAAGATGTTTATTGCAGTAATATTAATATGTTGAAGTAATATTTATGAAACATTTCATTTTGTAGGATATCTTATCCAAATATCTTATCAATATGACATTTATAAATAAAATTTTACAGTGAGTTATTTCTCATTCCTACAAATTATATTTTTCAGTACTTAAAACTTTGAATACTTGAAAATACCACATACATATAAGGAATACAAAAATATATATTTACCTTCTTCGTAATTTACACAAACAAAATCTGTTAAAAGTATAATCTTTAGGTAATTTAAGAAACAATTTGGGATTATGTTGAAATACGTGCAATAAAAGAAATGCAATTAAAATACATTCCCAGCAAATTAGGTATATGCTTTAAAATACTTTTCAATAGATATGATAAATTAATTAGCTACAGAGTGCTTAATACATTTTTTTGGTAGGAAATATGTGAAATATTTGTCACAGATGTTTAAATAGTTTTAAAGGAAAATAAATCAGCGGATTTTTTTGCTAGAGTTATTGGTTGATTATTTTAAAATTTCAGATGATGTAAGATATTTCTCTTTTGATTGTAATTTTTTAGCTTCGTAACAAAAAATTAATCTGTTCTATTCTAATCAGTCATTTATTATTTCTTGATGTTAATGTCATTTAAATTTTATTTTCTATAGATATAGTGAAACCGTTTGTTTTGAAGATCTCTGCTTCATTTCTTAATAATGGATACATTATTCCAAAAAGATTTTACAAAATAGAATTAAAAGTATTCAAATCTTATTAGGCTGTTATCTGATTAAATGAGGAGAACTCCGAAACAGCTACAAAAAGTGTTGTATCCTATACTACTTTTTTCACAATTTCATAAGCATATAATATCACAACTTAATACAGTTTGATAATTTAATCAACTTTATTAATGATAAAATACGTAATTCGGATAAAACTTTTAGTAAGTATCCATATGCTGCCAAGAGTTTGCACACATTCTTATAATAATCGTTTCTAGTGATTTGAATGCAAAACATAAAAATGGGCATTGTGATTAAGCAAACAAGATAGATTATCATTTAAGCATATTTTTTAATAATTTTTTAACTTTCAAACTCACACACATTAAGCATATTCTTTACAATCCTCACATAAGCTATTTCATTGACTTATTTCTCATAGAAGAGATTTCTCCTCTCTCCTACATCATGTGTATTTGAAGAGCTTTTTTCTGATCTCTATTTAACACTTGTATATTATAATCACGCCACTATTAATGATAATTTAGATGTTAATGCAGTAAATAGTTTAAAAAATGCATGAATAAAAATATTATTTGCATATTCCCAGATTTACACTATACAATGAATGTGAACAAAAAATTCATTAAATGTCCAATGTTATTTGAAATGTACTAAAAATAATGAAAAAATCAAGTATGTATGGTCACTTAATAAAATTGTATTAGAAACATATTTATTAATGAAACCTTGCAGTAAAACATTTCTCAAATATTGTTGTTCATTAACAATTTTTAAGATGTTAATAAAACATAAATAAAAACATTTTGCCATCTGAAATCTAATATTTATTCTGGCCACACAAGATCCTTTCTTCAAATAAGTCATACCACGAAATTATAAAGTTGATAAATATTTCCTCTTGCACACAATGCTTTTGTTCTATTATTATTTATTTGAGAACATTTAGAATTATTTTATCAAAATTATTCAAGTAGTTTACCACCATGAAATTTAGATACTAAGAATGCTTATCCGAATTGGAATTTAGTTCAATCTTATCTGTAAAAAGTTTATTTACTTTTACTTTAGTGGTTTTTTTTGGAAATAAATTTGTACATTTATTCTTGTAAAAATACAAATATATGTAAATAAATTACTGATCACTGGATCAGTTTCTGTAAATTTTATTTCTTTTCATCAAAAAGAAGTTGATGCAGTTTGCTAGAAAAAGTTATAATGACGCAAATCTTACTTATAGATTATGTAACATTCAACTAGGTTAACTTTGAGTCTTGCCACTCCCAATTCACCTTAGAATTGAAGTAAACGGTGTATAGTTGGACATTTTGTCTCAACTACTTAAATCACTTCTCTCTAAAGATATTATCTGGAATTCACTTTGTATTGCGGTTGCAATTACATAAATGCATGACTCAAACAAAAGAGGAAACAATGCATCGGTATGTGTTACTAATTTTTTAAATATTTAAATTATTTTGTAAGTTTAAAAAATGAAGTATATTTATGTTACGATATTATTTCGTCTAGAGAGTAATACCCTAAAATATATCCATTTAACGTATATGATTGTGTGGAATAATAACCAGATTAATAAATTAGTTTTGAAGTTAAATATCTTAAGATACATTGCTCCCTCGGAAAATGTTTAAGTGTTTATTGACTCAGTTAGATAAATACAGAATTACATTCAATTATTATTGGTAAGAATCAAACAATGGCAAAAAGTATGAATTTTAGGCCAGACAGCTCTTTCCGTCTACAGAAAGGTTATAGAATAAAATCTGCACCATATCCAAATAGTCAATTTATTTTTGAATTTATAATTAAAATGAAGAGAAAATGCAAAATAATCGATAGAAATTAATCGAAATTAATGAATTTGGAAATAAATTCCCTTATCTGTGAAATATTCTGTATCTCATGAAAAACATAAAAGGAACTTAATTCTTATGAAAACACAATACAGTAGCACATCAAACTGTTTTAATAGAATAATTCAAAATAATGCAGGATGTTCTATAATTATTTTCTCATTTTTTATAAATATTGCAATTTTAAAAACGCTGTGTACCGGTTCACTACCAAATTCCTTTATCTTAAGAACTCACTGTATAAAAATTATCCCAAACTCACCCAATTTCGAAATTTTCTTTTTTTGTCAATAGTGATAAACATTATAATATTGTTCAAATTTATTTTTTTCAAAAGCTATCAAATTAACATTTCCACAAATTGATTTTTTATCATTGCCATATCATTGAGTTGTCTGATGACAAATATTCAAAGAAAGTAGTTAAATAAATACATATGTATTATTTGAGAAAATCTAATGAAATTGTATTGATCTTCAAAAAATATGTAAGTACACAATAAATATTATTGATACAGTGTTACACTGAAAACTCTTTCAACAGGCTTACCTGAGCTAATAATGAAAGTACGATAAGTTCAGAAATTTCACATAGTTTCAAGAATTTCAATTTTTATAGTATTGCACTCTGCCAAAAAGTTATCTTTTTCACGCTCCGAATTTTTTTTTATATTTTAATTTATATTTTTATGAATACTTAATATTCTATTCAAAAACGTTTTATGAAATTTATGAGTATAGACCTAAAAAAATATAATAAGCAGTACCATTTGAAAAACATTGTTCCAGAAAGAACATTTCCCCAATGGGAAACAGATGCCAATAATTGATTTGCAGTGATTGTACAATAAATAATGTGTAAATTTGCAGTCGCATCAAAGAAATTTAAATGTCTGTATGTTTAGAAAACGTGGACCAGTTTAGAGTTGTAAGCCCTAACTTGTCTATTATTGGTAAATATATATATATATATATATATATATATATGTGTGTGTGTGTGTGTGTGTATAAAGTAAGTTCACCTCTGAAATTCACGATTGAAGCATTTTAATGTTCTAGTATGTTGAATGTTAGTATCATCCTCTTACATAACAATGACAACATGCTTCATGCGTTTAGTAAACTTAAGAATTGCTGTGAAAGCTCAAATGGACAGACTTGGACCCTCCACATGAAGTTCAGATTTTGCATTTTGTGATTAATTGCCTTTTCCGAAATCGACTTATCTAAAGCAAGATTCTCTGACAAATTTGGGAAAACAGCTAACGAGAACTAGCTCATTTGGCAAGAACATGTGAATATTTTCTACCATACTAAGTAAAATAATTTGGCTCGTTATTCAAATAAATGATTAGTGATATGTGATGATTTTGTAAAAAAAAATAAATGATATGTCTATCTATTCCCTTTTATACAAAAATTTTATAAGTATAATTAGCCAATTAAAAGATCTTAGAACTTATGCAATTTTACTAAGGTTCGCTGTAGTGTATTAGGAGACATTTTTGGGGGTAAAGGATCTCGGATTCAATTCTTACCATTGTTTAATGATAAATGAAAGACTACCATTGCTTTTTGCATACACTTATGATTATTGTTTTGGTTTGGTTGTGTATTTGGTGAATATGGCTAACTATTTTCAAGTCCAACCGGAATACAATGCTGAAGAGCACAACCAAATGCCTTACAATAATTGTAATAGTAACAGAAACTTACTAATTAAGAATAATAGCGATTTCTCAACTAAGTTATTTCTGACGAATCACATCATGCAAATGAATTACTGTATTTTATAATTAAAATAATTCCCACACATACACTAGTGAGTTAAAAAAAGCCGTAATTTTGAGCCCATTTCAATGTAAAACATTACAATATGATTAACACTTACCTAAATTGATCTTCTGGTTTTCAATAATTAATCCATAAATCATAGAAAAAATGAGGTAAGTTAGTTAAAATTATTTCAAAATTCTTGAAATACAAATTTGTTAGATATTTCACAATTCAGCAATGAGTTTACGTTATTCAAAATGCAGAGTTATTACTAAATTTTATAAATATAATACATCTTAAATCCATCTGTTTAAGTAGGGAGGGCAATTCAACGTATGACGACATTTTAAAGAATTTCAAAATAGCCAATGTATAAAACTGGATTCAAGACAACACTTGATTATGGGTTTGTTATATATAGCCCTACGCCACTGAGTCGTAGGTCATTGATAATTTGATATAGTTGAATATCGATCTTTTCATGATAGTTTGATTTGGAAACAGATCTCCATCTGATATCAATCACTCAAATATTGCTTGTAGGTCAGACACTAGTCAGCTCTTAAACAGATGATGGATTGTCAAATTAATGCCCATAATAAGAAGTTTACAAGACCATCTTAGCTTAAATTTGCGTTTTTGTTTGTGCTGCAAGAAATTCAAATCAGTCATGACTGTATTCAAAAATCTGTTTCAAAGTAGGTTGCATGATGAGTGACACAAGCATCGTGCTTTCTTCCTGTTATGGAGAATGATCTTGAATTCGATACTCAAGTGCTTGAATTGGACTGACAATTGAGTGAATTTTTTTTCCAAAAGACCATGTTTTATTTCATATTGATTCCCATAATGTTTATATATGGACAGATATTTATCTGACTTTCAGTAGACAGAATCTAGTTTTTGATGCTGCACCAGCATATTTCCCTGTACCTAGCCCATATATGGACTCTATCTGTTAGGTACTAAGTAGGAGACCCTAATCCTTGATCAGCCAATCTCAGGGGTATCATTTTACATATTGGTCATTATAATCATAACCTATTTAACGTACTCCACCGCCTTTTGCGTGAACATGAAAGATCTTTGGTTAACTCGAGATTCAAAGTCACGACCTTTCCATGATGAGAACAAAGACCTTACCAACCAGTACATAATGGCCCAGAAGGGATTTACTTAAGTTTCATCTAACCTATGGAGAGATGAAAGTTAAAAATGGATAGATGGAAGTAATACATGTATGCAGAAAATATTGTTCTCTTATTTAAGGAATTACCTTTAAGTGGATGCACATGAAAGTTACTGAGCATTAAGCATTTTTAGGGAAATATTATATATGTTGCCGCCTAACACTCTCAATGCTCAGAAACAGAAATATGACGTGCTGGGTCCTATTGCTCACTTTATACTGTCTGATTGACAAAACCTTATTTTCCAGGTAGATAGGTCACACTAAAATACAGCTATCTCATGCATTAAGGTAATAAAAAATCGATTGTATATCATGTCCTGTCCTTTTTCCTGATCTTAATCCATTTTAGTGTGTATAAAATGATCTCCTGAGGTATAATGGTTACATCATTAATTTATAATTTGTTATATATTTAAAGGGTTTTAAAACTTTTTTCTTCTTGTATAATCATACATACATACACACACACATACATATATACATATATATAATCAGAGAAATGGAAATAGATCATATTTAAATATATTTAAGTAATAATAAAGATTTAAAGCTTAACCAATATTGACAATTTCCGAAAGTGATATGTTTTTTAAATTAACAAATAAACACTATTTTTCTTTAATTTTATTTTTTTAAATATCTTGAAAAACTTAGAACATTGAATCAAATAATAATCAAAGATATGAATTTGAAAGAAAATTTGTGTATCTTTTTCTTAGATTCATTTTCAGTTTCCTATTTCTGGCAACAGAAGCCCCTAAATACCTACTATTGCTCTATGAATTAGAACGGCGATTAAATCATCTGAGCCTCTTGCCTCTTCACAATGTCAATCTGGCAGTCTAATGGATAATATCCTGTTCAACAAAGAGTTCGATTTCCACCTACTGATTACGAATAGTTCATATTTCATTTTAAACAGCACTGCGGTTTCAATAAAGCAAGTTTGAAAATGACCTTTGAACGATAAACAAACCAAATTAATTTTCTGCATAATGCCTTACTACCCAGAGAAATAGTAGATCAATTGTAGTTTTTAACATACATCGGATCGCAAAATTACTCTTTGGTTCAACCTTCTGTGTATAAACATGTGTGACATCTTTTCACTCTATAATACTGAGTTCCCGATGTGCCATATCAATTTTTTATTACATATTTATTTCTTAATTAAAAGTAAGATGTGAAAATTATTTTCCTCAAAAGTATGTACAAGAAGCTAAGGTTTCTCAGCTATGGATAAAATCTTGTATAAATCTAAGTTAATTAGGAACTTATTCTTACATGACAAAAAAAAAAGCCTTTTATGAATAATATATTTTTGGTCACACCTTTTTAAAATATTTCATTCAGAATGAAGTCCTCAAATCTCTCTATCATAGATAATATTATCTATGATATAGAGATTTGATCATCTATCATTCTTAGAATTTTCCTAGACGAGCTGGAATATGAATGATCAGCATTTTCTGTTTAAAAATACATAGGTTCAACTTTCCATTTAGATATGTATCAAATATTTTGTATGTATCTAATATTGTTTGAAATTAAATTCAACTCATTGATCCTGGACTAAAAATCCCTTGTATCTAAAAAGAGACAGTAAAGCGACAATATAACTCAGTCCAAAGTGAGTCTTATTAAAAAATTAAAGCTTATTTTTTCCAAGCTTAACATAAAACTTTCGCAAAAAGTTCTCGAATGAAAAAGAAAATATTTTTTCTAACATTGTCAGCAAACATTCATAGATTCTAAGTATTTTTAGTTATTTATTTTTTAATCGTAACAAACCCCTGTAATTCTAAGTGATATGATGCTATTAGAGTTTAAAATGTTGCATGAAAAATTAGTTCTAATGAGAACTAATTTTTCACGCAACATTGATACTCTTTCAAAACAAACATAAGAAATTAATAAAGATAGCAGCAATCAATGAATTATATTTTAAAAAATGTTAAAAAAAATTTTTGTTATCTCGCTATTCATTTATATTTAAATTCTTGAACACAGCTTTCACTTTATTATTCAGATATTTATTTAGGACTTAAAATTATACAAAAGAATTTTAAATTATGCTTAGAGTATAATTTTCAATTATCTTACAACCAGACTTGACGTATTTTGAAAGATTAGAAATGTTTTAACTAAAGTTTGCAAAATGAGAACTGGATGTATTATATATAATTTAGATGTCCATAACATATATTTAGAGGATATAATTAATTATATAAGCATCATGAAATATATTTTCATTCATAAACATCTATCGTATGTTAATGAATATAAATAAAATGAAACTGAAACTCATGGATTGATAATGATTAGAGAAAATAAAATAAATTATACGAAGTTTTAAAACTGCATTTGAAATATTTTATGTAAATATTTATCTACTAAATCTCCTTGCATTTTTTCATAATCATAAGTTATAAGCAGTTCACATTTAAATTTTCTTTAATTGGATTTGTTGTCAGAATTCATTTCTAATATTTAAAATCAGTAGGCAAGTAAGCTCTAATACTTCAGAAAATTTTTCCAAATTAAATTTTTTTTTTTAAGAAAAATTTAATTCGAAGCCAAACAAATGTTTAAGTACTAATCTTTCATTTTGTTTTTAATTCAAATTAACAAAATTAAGGATTCCTATAAAATGTATACAACAATTTCCTCCAAGTTCTTTTGTCTATTTATTAAAGAAAAATGACCTATTAAAATAAATAAACTGGAATATTAATTAAGAATGTAACTTTAAAGGGAGGATATCTCGAAAAATTTTAAACTCGTGTCAAAAAATGGGACCACATTAAAAAGAAAAGAAAACTATTTCTTTCAAATTTTTAGAAAGGGCTAGTAGAAATTCAAGAATAATTTATTTTTCTAATGTCTCTTTATTTCCTTTGTACATATGGAAATTTTTAGAAAGTCGTCTGTTCATTCTTCCTTGTTCCGGGAAGACAGGCAATCACCCAAGCACAGCTGGCACTGTGAAATATTTGAATACCTAATTAGGTCTCTCAGAATTGGTAAAAGTTTTCAGCTAGTGAACATCATATTGACAGATGCGATCATATTGATGTATTCTCTTATTGAACATTTTTTTTTTTGACTTATCCGATTTGTTCTTTTTACATTGATTGCATATTTTATTAGTCCATATAAAACTTTCACACACATTTAAGAATAACAATTTTGTTAAACATCTATCTAAAGAATTTAATTGTTTTAACCGCTTTTCATATTAAATTATTTCCTTATTTTAGAATAGAATTGTTTTTCACAGAACTATTAACTTGTAATAAGATAGTCATTATATTGCTAATTGCCTTTCTTTTTCTATTTTTCAAAACTTCTAAGTATAGGTAAAGAAAAATGTTTAAAAGTATTCTTAAATATAGTAGTGAAAATTGGCCAACAATTTAATAATAATTTGCATTCCATTAAAAATATGACTATTTAAAATATTATTATTGATGAGAATTATTCTAATAATTTGGAATTAAAATTATTTAAAAGTACAATAACTTTTAAAATTACCCTTGTGTGAACAAATTTAGATAACATTTTTGGATGTTCTTGGTCATCAGAAAAAGAAGCTTTCGAAGTAAAAATATCAGAAAATTTAAGTTTCGCTTCATTTCAATTTAATAACATCAACCACTTTTTAAATTTTTTTTTACCTAAAATGTGATTTTCATCTATTACATTCTCCAATATTGAAAATATTTTAATCCGATGAACCAAATTAAAAATTATATCAGATTGCGAGATCTATAAAGAAGTAAGATTTCTTTAAAAGGGATATAATATTTGATATCAAGTAACTTATAATATTTAAGTATATCAAGTAACTTTATTTTGGCATAGATAAAAATTTTAAACTCAAATTTCAATGCTTCTAATTTTCCTTTCATTATTTTTATCTCTTTTTCTATAACTATCTTCAATATTACTTGTCCCTTTCTTTATATTACAATTCTTGCAGATACATTATACATCAAGTTCTAAAACTAAATTTAAGCATTGAATAGATTATAATTAGAACTGAGAAAATATTCTTATTTCTTGATAATATAAAAGGATTGTATCCTTATATTCGAATTCTTAAAATTTATATTTGAATTCGAAATTCTTAAAATAATATCAGATTCTTAATTTGATTCTTGAAATTTTACCAAAATTATTTTTAATAAATTTCTAATCAACCATAAATGTCGGCCAAAGTTTTTTAAGAATATATTAACTATATTTAAGAATAAAAATAAATCATTTATTGCATAATATAAATTATTATTTAATTAAATATTTTAGTTTGAGAGGAATAAATTGCTTGATGACATTTAATAGACTTAAATTTTGTGTCTGATTTATTTTCCTTTGTTAATTACCTACAGAACATTCGAAATAAGACAATTAGTTTTAAGAATTTTTGAAAAACTCTTGTATCAACAAATTTTAATCAATTCCCTTGTAAAAGATTTAATAATCGGATCATCTTATATTAGTTTAAACTAACTTTATAAAATTATGTAAAGTCAACATTATTGTATTATATTTTAAAGTTTTTTGCTTGTTAAAAAACTTTTCTTCGTTTAAATTTTAAGTCAAATTAACCATCTTTTTTTATAGAAATTTGTACCTAAAAGTTTCAAATCAAAGTCGTGAATTTAGTTTCTTGAAGATTTTGAAATGGATTATTGATAATCTTAACAATGATTTTTGAATACTGAATTTATTCTAATCTAAATACTTGTGATTAAAAAATTTAAGATTGATATTATCTAATATAATTTGCTTAACCTAAGTTTGTCTCTTATATATGTATTTATATTAGAATCCATTTAAGTTTACATGATATGCGCCCCCCCCTTTGATGAAAAAACGTTTTAAATGTCCTAGCTAAATTTATTACAATTAGTTACTATTTATTTTTAGAGAGTAGGTATGTCATACATTTAAATTTATTAACATATGATAGTTTTGTTTTAACATTTTTATCTGATCAATTTTTCTTACTTGATGTAGTGAATGCTTGAAAAAAACTTTGGTCCCTTGAAAACATCTTAACTTGCAATCACACAGCATGTTATTATTTTAAAGAAAGAAAATGCTGCAAGATAAATGCTTCTTATTGATCGGATGTGACTAAACCTAAGTGAAACAAAACAAGAATATTCCTATTATCATTTATTTGATCAGTTAAGGGAGTATGGTAGTATCCAGTTTAACTTTAACGAAAAATATAATACAGTAATTTAATGAAAGTACAGGTGGTTACCACAAAATAATGGAAACCCCTGTGCATAATGTGACAATTTTGAATGCAATTCGTAAGCATTAAAATATAATAATAGTTACCAATATTTTTATAAACAGAAATGTATACATCCCGATAGTATGTGGTAACTTTATTGAAATTCTGAGATTCTTAAATGTTTTCCTAAAATCTAACAGCCAGAATTTCAGATTTTCAAAGAGATCAAGTTGTAGGAAACTATCTAGGTGGCGCTAGTTGATCGAAACATCCCAATGTTTAGACCTTTCTTGGGGTACAGTGTCTGAATTCATGGTAGCATACCCACAGCGTGGCAATATAAGCTCGAAAAAGCAAAATAATGAATGGAAAGAGAAACTCAAAAAGAATGTCCTCGGAAAAGAAAGATACCAATTGTTAATGAAGTGGATTGTGAGTCTAAAAAGCAAATAACTTCAGCAAAAGATCAAATTCTAGTTGATTGACTGCAGAGCTCAATTATCATCTGGATTTTCTAGTGTCAATGATTACAGTTTGAAGGCACATTCATGATCAAAAACATTTATAGTACAGAAGTAATTCCCAAGCCACTTGTCACAGATACTAAAGAAAAACAGCGTTTACAGTGGTGTCACACTCACAAAACCTGATGGATTGACAAATGGAAGTAATATAGTTTGATGAATGGAGTTCCATACTTTTCCCTACAACAAGACGGTTGCACGGTAGGAGAACACTTGCAAAAGCTTATAATCATGATTGTCTCCTTCAAACTGTCCTACTTGGAGATGGATCTATGATGATATGACCAGCCGTATCGTGGTATTTTAGGTGACCAATCATAATCCTGATAAGAATTACCGGGGAATATATAGAGAAGTTTTATCTGACTAGATCCATTTTATGATACAAACTTTGTTTCCTGCAAGTAATTAATTTTAAAGGATAATAATGCATGTATCCATGCAACTAAACTTGTCCAATCATAGTTTGCTGAACACGAGAATGAAGTTAAGCATCCACAGTGGTTCACACAGTCATCCGAACTCAATGTAACTAAACCAATATGGTCTATTTAAAAGTCCTTATTACGGAATTGATATCAAATACAAAATTGAATTCAGAATCTCAATGAATAACATCTCAGAACTGTATGGTAAAATTATTCATTAGAATACAAATTATTATTTGCTATTTGAGTAGCTTTATTCTTCTGATTTAATGACCTTGACTTTTGTTTAATTAGGGGTGTTTCTCATTTAATTAGTGATCCATCACAGAATACCAGTTTCATAAAATGTATCAAAATAGAAATTTTAATAAAAATAACTTTCTGAATAAAAATATTGAAGAATGGAAATTAACCTTAATTTTACAAACCAAAAAAAAAAATGTTTTAAAAATCCCACATAGCAAGTTTAAAATAAAAGTTTTAAACTATCAGTGCACTTATTATTCATTTTAAAATATAATTAAAATCTTCCTAACAGTTAATTTTTGTAAATAACTAGTTTTAAAATAAAACATCATTATTTTGTACAATGAGGAAGAAGAAAGGCAAACATTGAAATCACTTTTAAAAACTAAATATAAGGTATAAGATTAGTCAGTGAAATATTAACTAAATTATAAATAAGATGATTTCCATATTTTAAGAATTTTCGGTGTTATCAGTGCATATTCATATTTTGCGACTCCTTAAATTTTCTTTTCATAAAATAAAAAAACAAGAATCTTTTATGCAAAATTTTTTAATTTTTCATAAGGAACAGTTTGTAGAAAAAAGAAAGATACTATGCTATTAAGAACACATTTTCAAATAAGTAACTTTATATCTTTAAAAATGTTAAGCATTTCACAACAACATTAATAAGAAGATAAGTAAAAATATATTGCTATGCAAATCATTATGTCTATTCTATACTAGCATATTATGAAGTTTCTTTATATTATATTCCAAGCAATAATTATAATGATCATAATTATGGAAATTTTATCCCAAAATATTTAAATTGAATTTGTTAAATATTTAGTTGTAAATATCAAGGATATATGAACAATGACTTTTAAACTGTTAAATAAAATAATCTTACACATTATATTCAAAAAAAATACATGATTCAAATTATACACAGTCACTCATGGAAAAGACATCTGTAAACATTGATTCCATATTATCCTAAACAGAAAATATAAAGACGAAAGTTTATTTAAAAATCAGCAATTTTTATAGCTTCTTTTCAAATATTTTTACTCTGTCTTAAACAAACAAATGATGCCATGATTTTTTGCAATTTTTAAAATGATATAACATTTTTTTCCTTTTTTCTTCATTTTTTTCTTATTCTCGTAGTGGATCTGTTCAAAATTTCTTTTTTGTACAGTTTCTAAACAAAATCTTTTTGTACTTAAAAAGAAAAATTTTTTTTGTCAATTTTTAAAAGACATTTATTTGTATTTTTACACCTAATTATTAACATATACGTTATCGATTATTCACCACATATAAAAGAAAAAAATTATAAAAGAGCTACCCTTTTCGAAGTAAAGAAAAATTATCAGTTTTGAGCTAGTATTCAACTTGTTTTTTAATAGCCGGTATTGTCCTTTGAACATTTTACAAGGGTTCCTACTTTGATCTAGAAATATAAAATAAAACTTTATTCTAAATAATAAAATTAAGAAAATATAAAAAAATTAAAATGAAAACCACATTATATTGCTTTAAAATGAGTCTTCAAAATTCAATATTTTTATAAAGTGTTCTAATTTTAAATTTATTATATTTCTTAAAAACTAGCAATGGAGACAAATAACTAGCAATAAAAGTTGTTTGCAAAATTTAATTCAATATTTTTCATCTTTCCTTTTCTAAGTGTATCATTTGATTAACCATAAGAACTTATAGAAATTGAATGACATCGGTGAACTAAAAACAACTCGGAGAAGCTATTATATATCTTCCTTCTCACGTTGGAGCCTCTTCACTGCAGCTTCCTTCTGTAACATGAACCTGAAAAGGTCTTGGTCAAAATCCAGCTGCAGGTTCACTTCAACAGAAGTAGACTAATGACCTTAAAATAGATAATCCTAACTGGTGAATGAGATTTATTTCCTGTAAATGAAATAAACAATGTTGAAGAGTAAAAATTTCACCATATCCGGAAAAAAAATTCTGTGTGTTTCTATTTTTTTCTTCTTTATTCGTCCTTTAATTTTGGAACTCAAAGATTAATATATTCTCCAATTTCATGGTAAAATGGTTTGAAATTGACTCAACAAAACTTTCTATTTAGCTAAAGGTAACATAATTAATTAGAATAATAACGAAAATATATTTCAATTTTCAAAAATGTTTTCAAATACGCACTTTTTAAAAGCATTTAAAGAAGAAAAGCGCTAAAAAACCCTTTTCAAAGTAGGTTTTGTGTAAAAAAACTTATTTATAAACTTTTATAAATCATAATAGTTTTAAGCTTGCCTAGAAATTAGTTTTATTTATTTTTAAATATATGTACCATGTGATTTCCTTAACTTTATATTTAACTTTTTTTTTGCTAAAATTTTGCTCATTCGCAACTATCTAATTATTTCAATTGCTATAATTTTACTCTTTTATTGTTTTTTGTATTCAAAAAATATTATCTTTAACTCTATTCAGAAAACTAGTTCATATATATTTTGAACTAGTTTTCTGAATAGTTTTTTTTTTCCTTTTATAAAGGATATGTGTTTGAAATAAAAATAGTTTATATAATTTAGTGTGTTGTAAGTATGCTATGAAAATTTTGTTCTTTGAAGAAAAAGTGTTTCTAATTATTAAATTAATTTATAAAGTAGAGGAATAAAAACGATAATTAAAGCATATCTTAAATTTATAAGGAAATAATGCTCAATTATTTTTCTAGCATAATTTGTTTAAGAAATCTAAAAAATAAATTATTAAGAATATTTTATTTTTT
>JAPDSC010041298.1:0-11634 GCA_026290005.1 Latrodectus geometricus
CTGATTTCTGCACGCACATTGATCAATATAATAAAATTAAAGAAAGCCCATCGCTGCTAAATCCTGCTTTATGTTATTAAATATTGCATCGTTTATATTAATCAGAATTTTTTAAGGATCTAATCAGTCCCTTAACATGCTTCATATTATTAATTTAATTTTATGTATCTGGAAAAAATTGAAGAAAAAATTACATCTAAATTTGAAATTACCATTTTTTCTGCGTGTAAAAATAGTTTCAACGCATGACATATTTTAAAGAATTTTTTTTAATGTTTTAACAAGTTTGCTGCTGGTTATGTGAGATTGAATTGATAGTGCTCCTAGTAGAAATGGATTACTTGTAAAAGCCAACTTAACTTATAATGATGGTTATTTTCCCACAAATATGGATAGTAATTTGATTGATTAGCTTTTAACCTTTACTCAGTACCAATAACAGCAGATGTACTTAATATATAATGCCAAATAAACCGAAGAATAAATTTAGAGTCGCATATTTCATCCTTCTCAAATTTTTGATTGGTGACTAAGAAATCACTTCACACATTGGACTGGTAACGAGATTAGCATTTCAACAGTGACGTCACAGATCACAAGAACGAATCGTCAGCGATAATATTGCAGTGTGAAAAAACAGAATTAGATAAATCGAGAAAATAACTTGATCTCTTGGAAGAAGCTAAATTTTAATAAACATATACATTTAACTTGCAACCCACAAGTAGACTGTCATAAAAGACACTATAATGCCCAAAATAGTTAATGAAAAATTAGAAATGAAGTTGTACCATACGGAATTATGATTTCTACAAATAAAATTTTCAAACAATTTAAAATTCAGATTGTGGTAAATTCTTAAAGGAAAAACTTAAGTTAGAAAGTTTAAAAAAATAGAAGTAGTCATTCGTTGTAAATTCATTTACCAAGTTTGTGTGAAATACCAAGCATACAATATAAAATTCTTTGTTTAAAGTGGATGTCCAAAAACTACCTTGAAAATAAAAGACAGGAAGGTGACACGATAAGTAAAATCAATAAGACCTTGAATATCACACAGATTAAATTAATTCATAGAGCTCAAATCACCAAACAGATGCCACCGAAAGTACAATGGAAGCTGTTTTAAAAAAAAAAGAGAGAATTTCATTTTATAAAACAAAGAATAACATTTAATATTCTTCTATTGGTGTGGTTTGGGAAGACAAATGGCAGCATAAGCAGCGATCATGTCACGTGACAAGTTTAGAAACTATGAAGTTGTTGGTTGGCAGTAATATAAACCAATACCTTCAACGGTTTAAATCATCAGGAATGAAGACGATAAAAAAAATAAACATAGATCCGATTCTAATTATCTTAAAAATTATTCAAAAATTTAATCTGTTGATTCACAGATTGGTGAAAATGTGATTCAGGTCCCCAGCTTGGCGCGTTTTCAAAAAACGCCAATGCCGCGGAAATTCTACCACTATTTCAAAGTGAAACTTAATTAGCGACCAATGAAAAGGCTAAAACAAAAGAGTAATTAATGAGCATGCGCGAAAAAGCACTTCATATTCTCGACTTGGCGAAAAAGGGGACCTAAACCTCAAACCCACAGATTTTTTTAAATTATCAGGGAAAATTTTAAAATGCTACCAGAGTTTTTTTTTTTTTTAAATTAAACTTTAAAATAATTATTGTTTTTATTTTAATCTAAATAAAATTAAGATTTTTCAGTGATTTTAGGTTTCTATTAATTGAGGTCAGTCATATTTATAATTAGGCTCTTCAGAATAAATTACAAACAGGTAACAAATAAGAGGAACTTATAAACCGATGCATTTTATCATGGCGAGCTAAAACACGTACTTTTCATTTCAACAATCCTAAAATCGATTTCTAAAATTAGATCCGGCCTTAAATCCTCGTTAATGGGAAAATATTCATTGGCATGTGTTTCGGTGATTAAAGTGTATTTAATTAGGAAAACATACGTCGAATATGATTTCAGTGGTATAATTAAATAATAAGATCACGTTACTCAGAAAAAAAATTTTTCCTTCTTCCGAAATGATTTATTATTGTTTTTTTTTATTTTTAAATACATCTTATTAGTATTTCTTTCTTTATTTATTTATTTAATAAGGTTTTTTGTGAGATAATTATATAAATACAATTTTTAAAATATAAGAATTTTAAAGAAAAACATAATTCCCAATCTTAATTAAAAAATAAAATTGATATCTGTTTTCGTCATTAAAATAAAAAGTAAAAAATTATAAATTCTTTGGGTTAGTATTTTATTGCATACGTAATAAAGTTTAATTAAATTAGAAGTACTTATACATAAGTAATTTCTTTTTACATATAAATGCAGTGGCATTTATTTTAGAATATTTTACTAAATTTTTTACTAGTTGTTTAATATTTTACTCATGAATATTTATCAATTATAAATAGAATTATAGTGAAATTCTGAGGAAAAGAATAAAGTACATAAATTGTACCTCTTTTTTATAATTATTAAACAGATTTTAAAACTTAATTATTTTTGTTTTCATAATTTATTTAATTTGGTCTACACATTATTATACTTTTTTGTATTTTTGATTAAAATTAATTTGTTTGATTTTATTATTCAAAGTTTTGTTTCTCAGAAAGCTAAATTTCAATTAAATGTCTTTATAATATCAAAACATTCTTACAATTACAGGGATGATACCGCTGTAATTGGAAAAATATATTAGTTTTGGGAAAAAGAAATCCATTATTTTTACGTGAACTTTATGTAACTTCTTTCAGATTTGCTTTGTAAAAAGGTTTAAAACAGTTTTCATGTAGATATTTAGGTCTTGTGCGAAGCTACAACTGTTGACATGCTGTCAAGTTTGATAATTTTTGTTATTTTATAGACATTCTCGACGATGTTGTATCCATGCGAGGTGCATCTTTAGCATCCAAATGCCCAAACGGAATCAACGAAACCAAAATTATACGTAACTGGTTGTTACACTCTTATATAGGACGATAAACACCTTTCGCTATTTTAGCCACCCGGCTATCTTTTTCGCCGTTACAAGAGAAAAACGAAAATGTATCGAATTTTCTGTTTGTTGTCTTCCATTTTTAAAACCTTGTACTCGTAACTGAATTAATCAAACGAAAAACCGCAAGATAATATTTTAGTGTCAAATGTCACCTTTCCAACGAGCATAAATTTGAAATTGTTTGATAGATACCTCACGAGATAGCGATCACTACAGACGTCTACCGAAAAATTAATGGATAACTTTTTCCCCAAACTAATATTTCAGCGCTTTAGCAATATCTGATATTAAATATTTCAATTTATTAAAAATAATTTAGCTGGAATTCTTTGGCCCTTTCAGCCTGTCAAGAACCTGGGTCAAATTCTCATAGGATTGTCTTATGTGCCAACACAAAGCCTACTCTCCGTTCAAGTGCTGAAAGCAAGACATCTCCGGTTAGATCCCGATATTCACAAAAGACAGCTTCGTCCCATCACGAAAGGTATAAACACCAGGAAATTTCTATTGAACCTTAAATATATTTTTTAAATTTAATAATTATCGTTATATTAACGTGAATTTTACAAAGAATTCTTTTGACATGGAATAACTTTGGATAAGAGATTAATGGAAAGAAACAAAAATATAACAAAAACAAAGTTATAAATTTATTTGATATGGCATAAATAAATGGTACTAAATTATGAAAACTAGTTATAAATGTTATAGATACAATTAAAACCAAATTAAATAATTAGTATCTATTATTAAATTAATTAGAATTTATTTTTTAATTCTTTAACTTTATCAAATTAATTAGTTATTAAATTAATCAGTATCTATTATTAAATTAATTAGTAAATACTATTAAAACCAAAAATACTAAATGCTGTATAGTTATCGCTGATATTTCTCTTTTGATCACTGGCTTTAAAAATTATTGGTATAGACAATTGGTAGGGATTCTGGATGTATCAGTAGACTTATTGCAGTATCAACATTAATGCATTGAAAACTGTAATACACTAGCCTTCAAAACGTAATGGAAATTTACAAAAATTTTCATTCTAAGTTAATTAAATCTGTTTGGAAAAGTTTTCAATTATAGAATCTGAATAACCTGATTAATGATGTTGAAATAGTAAGATACTTCCGGAAAAAATTGTTTGAGAGTAGACAGTACATAGCTGCACAAGCCAAATTATGCAGAGTTATAGGAATTGCATGGAAATGTTGATAAAATGTATTAATAAGACCTTTTGTCCAGATAAACATATAAACTAAACGCTGGACTGCTGTTGGATGACTTGGAAATGAAGCTCAATTTTTGGCATTTTATTAGATTTTGGTAACAATTCCAACTAGTCAAAAGGTGTTTCAAAGATGTATGTATGTTTTCTCAAATATTGTTACTGTATCTAAGAGCGACCTCGTCACGTGGGATTTCTTTTGTTGTATGGGTATAAAACGTTGTTGTAGACATTTGATACTTTGGTGAAAAATCTAGTAAAACTTTGAATAAAGAACTATACAATTATGGAACTTTATAGTGGATTTAATTAAATTAGTTTTGTAAATATATCAATTGATTTGTGTCTGATCAAATTATAGGTTTTTTTCACATATGAACAGAAATTTACCATGCAAATCGACGATAAACGTATAAAATATTTGGATTATATAAAATTTTCGCTATCTTCTCTAGTACATCATAGAACACAACGCATTTCTAAGTTCAAGAATTAAGGTCAAGATAAATATTTTATTAGCATTTCATATCTATCTGTAAAAATATACTGATGAAAATTCGCTATGACTGTACTGTTTAAAATGAAGTTTTAAGATTCTCTCAGTATTGCATTTTGTAACAGTTGATTCTGCTCTTTTATGAACGATAATTATCTTCTTTATATAACTGACATTCAAAATGATTACTTGGAGAGTGTCGAAATGGTACATCTGAAATGGCCGGGATATTCTCCATACCTTAATCCCAATAAAATTCTTTAAAGTGCCCGTGTTCGTGATTCGTGTACATATTGCTTCCTCAAGACCTTCTCTCACATGAAATTTTTTCGATTTATAATTAGAATTATTTTGGAGCTTGAATGTTTTGTTTCGTGGGAATATAAACATAAGTTCGGCTTTCTGTAGCATTTAGTGCCAATGATAACAGTACTTGTCAATTTTTATTGCATCTTATCTCTATGTGTTTATGTTTTGGAGTTGAGAGTATAAAGTACATTGAAAGTGACTTCATATTTTATCGATATGAAAATTTTCAAAAGAATTATGTTTACAATTATTGCGAATAGAATATGTGAACAAAAAGTGAGTTAAATAGTTAGTTTCGATTTGTATATGTTTTTGTCAATTTGGTTTGGAAATCTGAAATAACTGAATATGACTTTAATCAACTAAATGTGACCTATAGTTCCAGCTTTTGTTAAAACGGCTAAAAAATTGTTGTTCTATATTTTTTTTCATTATTAAACTATTTTATTATGCATTCTTTGAACAATTAAATCTTCTATTAACCTCCTTTTTCTTCTTTTTAAAGTTATTAAGTTCTTTTCTAAATTATCTTAAAATTTAATTAATTGTATTTTTCCCTGTTCAAATTATTCAAAGCATTTCTTCAAATTGATAAATTAATTTACACATCTTATGATCTCTTTATCTTTATCTTATCAGCTTTATCAAATTGATAAATTAATTACACATCTTATCATAAAAAAATCTAATTAATTTAATTTTCAAAATACCACAACCTTCTCAGAGAATTATGAATGAATTGTTTTAAGATTTAAAAAATGATCAATTTTTGTTTTCCTAAATTATAATTATAAGAAAGCAACTTTTATGATGACTACTACTAAGTCGATAATTTTTAATCATGTTATTTACTTTTATTTTTGTTCAACATTTATATTCAACATTATTTTCCTACAAAAATGTTTCCTTTATTCAATTTTCTTATAAATGTTCTGTATTTTATGTTGTTATATTACAAAACATTTTTTGTTATCGCTGCTTAGGAAAAAAAGGTAATTAACTTATTTCTCTCTCTCTTGGGAAGTTTTATTAACAATGTTTTACACTTCAAAAAGCATTGAGCTATATTTATGTGAATTTTTAATGTATAATAGTAAAGATAACGTAATAAAAAAGAATTTAATAATAAAATAACGTAATAAAGAATAAACAAAAAAGAACTTGTTTTGATGATTTTTTTTCAAATTTTTATTGCTATATTTCCATATTTTTTTATTCACTTAATCCATCTAATTTCTTAAAAAATAAAATTGCATTAAGATATTTACTAACCTTTAAAAAAGATATTTTTATTTGTATTCTTTCAGTTTTTGAAATTTAGTAATTAAAAAAATATACAGTGTTTAGATTGCTTTTATTATTTAAAAATATAAATAATCCCTTGTGATAGTATTTACATTTTTGGACACACATTTTTCGTACGTGTATCGAAAATTCGATATTATGATTATCTTTTTAAATAATAACATTTTGAAATGATAAATATTTTGAATCCCATTATTAAAGAAACATTGTAATTTGTAGTAATACAAAAATGCAGCAAATGAGGATCTAATCTCAAATTATTATTTAAAAATGTAAATAGTCTCTTGCGATATTATTTACATTTTTGGACACATTTTTCGAAAGTGTATCGAAAATTTGAATTTTTGAATATCATTCTAAATAAATTTGATTATAATGATAAATAATTCGAAAATCATTATTCAAGAAACATTCAAATTTGAACTAATACAAAAATGCAATTAATGAGGACCTAATCTCAAATATAAATCCAGTTCAAAAATAAAACTTTTCTAACCAATTGTATTTTTCCTCATTGAAATATCGGATAAGAAACACATAATGATAATGAATATTATCATGCACCCCTTAAAATTGAAATAAATCCATTACTTCTTACATATCATCTTATCTGCAATGCAAATCATAAATAATTCATATATTATAGTTTTATAAATATACATTTTTCTTCATCTGATTTAATGTCTATTTTCAAATTTCGGTCGTATTAATTGATATTATTTCACCAAATGTTAAAATTTGAGAATTTAAACAAATATTTATAGGTTATTTAAATTGTTTTATACTATATTATATACAACTTTAACTTACATACTGATATATTTCATAACAGTTATTAGTTTATTAATATCTCTTCCAAAACAAATAATTAAAATTGATCTTTCTCTTATCATTATCAGGATTTTATAATAAAATGAATTCATTAATTTATTGGTGATATCTATTATTATTATTTATTTACATTACATTTCGATATCCTGAAATACATAAAGATTTATTTAAAAAATGCATGTTCTTAACATAAAAATAATTATGAATACCTACTATTATTGCATTTAATCTCTAAATATTTAAACTTACGTGTTTAATTTGCCAAATGAAATTTTTATGAGTAAAATTATGTGTTTAAAATGTTTTGCAATGTTATTATAAACAAAATCAAATATGTTTCTCAACCAAAATTCTTTAATTATATCCATGCAAAAGTATTTTTTATTATGAACCATTTCAATTTATATTATGTACGAAAAAAAACTTCTGACATGAAAAAGTTTTTCTGTATAATCAAATCATAAATAAAAAATTAATTAAACTTAATAGAATCATGACATCTGTGTTGATGATGTAGACACCATCTGAAATGCTTTTCAAAATTTTCAAACTTTCTAGTTGATGGAAATGATTAAACACCTTGTTCATGTTTTTGAGATTTTTCACAAATTTTTCATACGGTTTCGTTTTAGATTATCTGAGGTTAAAAGTCGAATCTCAACTTTAATATTCTTAATTGCTGTTCTAAATATTAGTATAAAATTTTCAGCAGCATAGATTTTACAGATAGGAATGTTGAATGTATTGATTGTTTTCTAAAAATACTTCTTAAATTCATTTTCCTTTTTTTTTTTTTTTTTTTGAAGAAAAATACCTATTACTGCTAAACTTTCTCCGGAAAACAATTTTCAATGCACCTTATCAAAAATTACATAATCTATTATTTAAAGAACTAAAGGATTTCATATTTACATTCAAATTAATATTTGAATAAAAACAAACTGAGCTGTTAAAATTTTAGTCAGACGGTTTGATGTGGTCGAGTGATAGAAACAAACTTTCTGTAAAGAAATCTTCAGCTTCGATCCCAGATACCATAATGGGAGAATATGTGTTGAGTTTTTGTATCCTGTATGATTACATTGTTCCTTGAAAATTTTCAAAACTTCTTTTCTTATGATACATAAATAGGATCCATTGTCTAATAAAAGTTTTTCCTCAATATATATATATATATATATATATATATATATATATATATATATATATATATATATATATATATATATATATGGTCGAAAGTTTTAATGGGAAACCAGAAATCTTCCTAACTGGTAAATATTTTATAAATTATTATTTAGATTTAAACTATCAAGAAATCGGGATGCATATTCACTATTATTTGCTCAGAAGACATAGTTTAAATATTTATTTTATATACATATTTATTTATTTTGTATGAGTGTATATTAAATACATGTATAAGAAGATAAGATAAAAAAAAAGACATACTTTCCTCGAAATGTTGTTTCAAATTAATTGGTGTTTAAAAACAAGTTTTTTTTTAGCAAAAAATTCACAATTCATGAAAATCATTGTACACATTGCAATAAATGTTTTGTATTGGAAATTGCTGAATTATTGCAATTATTAATTTCAAAAGAACTTGGAAATATGAATATGTAAATTTTTGTAGATGTCACTTCAAAGAGTTTTCCTCTTAAAAGTTTTTTGTCATTTAAAACAAGATATATGTGCAAATTTTTAAATCTCATTGAAACTCATAATAACTGATTAATGATGTAACTGATTTTAATCATCATGATTCAGTTATAAGTTAAATGAATGCATAAATCGCACTAAAACATTTGTCATACGAAACTGCATTGATACGTTTAATCCCACATAATTTGATAATAAAATCACACATAAATTTATGCATCGAGAAAATATTAAAGAAAATTTATTTCATGTTGAAAAACTAAATAAAATTAATTAACAGAAAATATTATAGAAATACTAAAACTGATTCACTAAGAACTATAAGAGCAGCAATTTTTATGAAAGAATTCCTTTATTTTATATTTCTCAGGGTATTATATTCCTACTTAATAAGGAGACAATTTAAAAAAATTCGCATGGAACATAGGAAGGTCAAGTGAAACATTTTTGCTAAAGAAAGGGATGAATTATCTGGTGCAATAAATTTAACCATTTGGATTAAAATGTTTCAATAATACTCTTAATTAATTTATATGTCACTATATCATAAAGGATAAGTACTTGGATGATTTTCATTATTATAATTAGGAATTCGTTTGCTTAGCAAAAAATAGTATGACCAAAATTACTAAAATAAAGATGCTGAAAATGTTAACACATAATATCTCCATTTTAAAAATACTAGATTAGTAACATCCATTTAAGTGTCATTAAGCCTCTTCTTTCTTTTCAGATAAACAATTCACTGTATGGGAAAATTTTAAATTCATATATACTTCTATACTTTTGATTTAGATTATTATTGATTCTTTATTTTCTTCAAGAAAAAGCTATTTCTTTTATAACAAGATGAAATTTCCATAAATTATGTATGTAATTATCAAGACAGATAGAATTTATTGAAACATTTAAATTCAAAGATTAAATGCATTGGAATGACATACGAAATCGTTATTATTATGGATATCAGCAGATAACTATTAACTGAGTTTCCGGTTCTGTGGAAATAGTCAATAGCATAATGCGGGCATAGAAAATATTGAAAGCTCTATTATCATTACAACAAATATTAGATGTTACGTTGATGATTACATATATTTGCCTGCGTTACTTAGAATGGTTGTATAGTTGAGAGAATGTTGCCTTTATGATATGACTTAAACTCAACTTATTTACATGTACTTAAATTTTTGCATACTTTTTAATTACTTAAAGTGCCATTTTAGGTAAAAAAAAAATGTTTCTATGTTTATAAGATTCACATATAGTATAGGTTTCCTTGAAGTGTATTCATATTTTGGATTAAATTTCCACTGGCTTATATTATATATACATGATGGTATGTAGTGAAATTTATTCAATTTTAAAAATAAGTATATTTTTTATACCTAATGGAGCATATACGCAGAGAGAATATTTTTGTTCTTTGATTCAAACAATAGGTAATTTTCAAGAGATGTTGTTAGCAAATTTTATTGTTGTTGTTGTTGTTAATGACACTTGGCAACGCAAAGCCCGCCCGTCACAGAGACTAGGCGAATGAAGTCAGAGAGGAAGCGTCTTCCGTTTTTTTAATAGAGCACCCTCATACGAAGGTGGAAGTACGACTTTTGGCAGCAAATTTTATAGTATATTTAATTGTAATCAGTCTTGTCGTCAATTTGGAAGTCCAAGAATCTTGAATCACAGGATGCATGAAGCGTTGTGCCGTTTTTGTTGCTTTTAAAAATACTATGATGAAATTTTGTTTCAGCTGAAAAGTACAAAATTTGACATTAATTTCTTAAATCTAATAAGGTCACTAAAGCTGGTAACCATCCCAAGCAAGTTACCGTTCTCTTCAACTGTGTGCTGGACTGATTTACGTTGTTGATGGAAAACATAATTGAGTCATTTCCTGATTTCTCAGAGAAATTATGCGTGTCAAAATAAATTTACATGTATTTATACGATGAAAATCCATATAACTTAAAAATTACATATTTACTAAGTGTGATTATAATACATTAATATTATTATTATATAATTTAAAACTAATGATACTCTTAATGAGTTTCATTGATTTTTTTAATAACATCATAAACTTTTACTTCAGATGTCCTTGACACCTTCACAAAGGTCACCTTGATGTGCGCAGGGCAGAAAGTGAAGTCCAACTCCTCCAGGGTGATTTTCGGCTCCACAGATCCATTTTACAACTTCAAAAACAGTTTCGTACTCCCACCGCAGTTCATGTTGGACGCCAGCATCATCGTGACAGTGATAGTGCGGGGGATCCTAGGACGTAGCTTCACCCTAGGACGTGTCATTGTCGGACCCTACACTGAACTGAGCGACGGGACCCTCACTCACTGGGGCAGAATGGTCCAGGAGAATCGCAACGTGGTACAGTGGAGAAATCTGTTCTTGTAGTCAGTCTTGTCATCCATTTGGATGTCCAAGAATCTTGGATCGCCAGATGCATGACGCGTTGTGCCATTTTTGTTGCTTTTTAAGATGGAATTTTGTTTCAGCTGGAAAGTACAAAATTTGATATTAATTTCTCAAATCTAATCAGGTCACTGGAGTTGGTAACCATCTCAAGCAAGTAACCATTTTTGTGCTGGACTGATTTACATTGTTGATTTCCATGCTGTAGCGTATTCATATAAATTTAACTGCTAGATTGACTTCTGTGTGATGTCTAATTTCGATTAATTGACGTATGAAGTCGATGTCTTGTTATGAGTTTTAATGTTATACATATTAATTTAAAAACATTTAAATT
>JAPDSC010041299.1:159-11966 GCA_026290005.1 Latrodectus geometricus
AAAAAATAAAGAAAATCAGCTAATAAATAAATAGCGAATTTTGTGCTCTACTTAAATCTGAAGATTATTGTATCTTAAGAAATAAATGAAAGTTTTAATTTTAATGATGTCCCAAGATACAATTTCCGCTGACAATTATTCGGTACTGAGAATGTTTATCACATGACTTCCGGTGTTCGGCATCTCTTGTGTACATCCGCATCTCAGAAATTTATCAAAGCGCGTACGGTCCTAATTAAGACTGCAAAAACAACCGCTCTCAATGACTCACGCTGTTCCCGATCCCAAACATATGCCTTTCTTTGTTCCTTAAAAAATACCGACTTCACATTAATCAAATACACAAATACAAATTTACAGTTTATTTCAAATTCTGTGGTGGCAACAGTAATATAGGCCAAAATTTAATTTCAAATATAATAATCTAACAATAACAGTTAATCGCTTTTAGAAACAATTTAATAGAATATCGTTAGCTTATAGCCAGATAGCGATGGAAACCTTAATTCCATGGATATTAGACCATGAAAATTATTTTGTATTAGTAAAGAATTGGATCATAATATATTTAATATTGCATATATAGTTATAGTAGTAAAAAAATTATCGAAAATTAGCATTCAAGACTACTTACAATTTGCTTAGTAATGAATTTCTAACCGCTTAAGCGTATAATCCCTTTCTCACTTACTATAAACAAGTTTAAAAACTATTTCAACTAAATATTTTTAGCAGTTTAAGTCAATTTTTTACGCTTGTCACTTCTAAAACCAGTTTTTGATGTCGAAACCAAACTTCGTTCCAATAATACTTGAAAATAACTTGCGCATAAAATGAATGCATCATTAACAATATATTGCACCAAAAAGTAAATTATTTGTTTAATAAAATGTTACATATGTGTTGTATAATTTCATGAAACTTTGAAGCAGCTTTATGGAAAAAGTAAAAATTATGTATGCCAATTTTATTTGACGTAATAACAATTCTATCGCGTATAACACATTTAAGAAAAAAGGGTTAATTTAAAGTCATTTATTTCTTTTATACTTCGAAATTTAATAATTTTCATTTTTTTTTCAAAATTATTGATTAATATAATTTTGGTAAAAATTATAAGAATTTATTATATATTTTTTTATATTTTATCATTCACACAAACACGAATTTTTTCTATACTTTACATTTTTATATATAAAAAAATAATTTTACAAAAACCTGAAATATATGCTTCCTCAATAAGATAACTTCATAAGCGAAGAACCAATTTAATTTTTAGAAGTGTTGGTTAATATAAAGAACTGACTGAAAAAGTTATAAACAGTTATTTTACACGGAAATCACAAGTTCCATTAATGGTACTCTTGGAATTCCCATTAGCGTATTTTATATCTTCAGACAAAATTTGAATAATTAAGTATAAATAAAATTAATTTAGCTTATTTCTCAAATTTATATTGCATATTCTATTAACATGAAAATGTGATGTAAACAAGGTAAAAGAAACGTATATTAAGGATATAATTTGGTTTCTTTTATTTTAGTTATAAAATAATTTTTAAACTCCGAACCATAAAAATTCTTATCCCTTTCTCATTTTACAGTCAAAATATTTTCTGGAATTTTCATGGATATAAAAAGAATGAAATTGTGTTTTGTCATTAACTGTACAAGAATTTCGTCATATATTGTAAGGGTGTGAGGTAAAAATAATATGGTACTCAAAGAAATTTGTTCGTAATTTATTTTCATTAAACCAATAAATGATTCAGGTTTTAATCCATATTGTTAGGAAAAATATTAGCAGTGGAGCATTAAAAGTTGCTTTTATAATTCATCCAATACAACATTTTTATCTTCTTTCATTAAAAGATTAAAAAAATGGTAATTCATAAAAAAAAATATAATTTTGATAAAATTTTAGATGCGTGCTTTTTGCGCTTTCATATTTAAAAACTTTAATGTAAGTAATAAAAAACAAGACAATTTATTTTGATAAGTATTTAATATAAATCACTTTAGTCTCGTTTAAAAATGTTTAAAGTCCAATGTATGTTTGAAAATATAAAAATAAAAATTATGAGAGAATTTTCGTAAAATTACTTTAGATCTATAAAAAAAATTGGTAAGCATTATTAAATTTTGATAAAACAAATTTCAAAAAAATAATATGAAAACGTGAGGAAAGATAATAATAATAAAAAAAAATGAGAATCGTTTGCAGTAACAGACTGTGACGGCTGAATTCAAATAAATAGTGACAAGTTGAATAAAAAGAAAATAATTATACATCAAAAATTCAGTGATTCGTTTAGACGAAACCGTGAAAAAAAATACTTCGGAATTTTAATTTCCATTCATCTTTTCCTTGATTTCTAGTATTTTTCATGGGTGCAGCGAAAAAGCAACTATGCATCGGCGACCGAGTGTAACTGAAATGAGAAAGGATTCTAACAAGTGTCCCTGCCGACAACATGCACATCTGTTCGTGTGGTCTCATGGCAAGGATTCATATGTGCAGAAGATGAACTGTGAAAGAGAGAGTTAAGTGATTCGAGCATCCCATTGCGTGAAAACTTCTGTTTCGGCCTATTAGGGTGGGCACGCAACTTGTATGTTCGAAAGTGCTTTAGTGGGAACATCGTTCAACAGAAAGGGTGCGAATGAAATTCGAACGACTATATCCCTCTTGGCTACATGCGAATAAAAACACAAAATTTCACTTCGAAAATCAAAAGGAATAATTTGGGTATTTTGGAAAAGATTAGATTAGATTGTTGACTAGTCTATGGTTAGCTTTTTCACTTGAGGATATTTAGACCGAGGCCTACTGTTTCAAATAGATTCTGAACTATTGTAAACATCCATGCCCAAGGTGGTTTTGATCTGTTCGCCGCTCTATGGCCAATTTTTATACACAAGGACTTATTCAAGCAGGAACTATATTTTAAAGTGAATTTGAAATCATTATGAGTAGCCATGCCCGAGGTGATTTTCGTTTGTTTTTTGGCAGCCACTTTACACACACGAGGGCTTGTTCAACCGTAACCTACAGTTTAAAATGGATTCTGAAATCTTAAACATCCATGCTTGAAGTGGGTTTGCCTTGTTTGGTTTCTTATCATTTTACAGTTAGAATTTGCTCAACAAAGCTAATTCGATCAGAATCTACAATTTGAACTGGATTGAGAGTTAATACTAACATCATTGTCTGAAATGGGAATTGAATCTTAGAACTATTGAATTGAAGATCATAGCATTTAATCAGTCAGTAATCAGCTCAATAAGCAAAAGCCTAAACAGCGCATTTTAGGTTATGCAGAACAACCGACATACAGACTACATTGTGCAAAAGCAACCTCAATTTTGAGTTTAATTATTTACACACAAATTTAAAATAAACTAATTATTAAAGATTTTTAAAAGAAGCAAAATGTGCTTTATTTTATAAATTTTCCTTTAAGTCGGAAAAAATCAATTTAATTAAAAATTGCTTTTATTTCTTTTAAAAAAAGTTGGATAACTGAATAAATTAAATAATTGGACAATTTAACCGTGGGGTTTGAGGTAAAGTTTACTTTATTAGAAATGTTTGGAAGATTCAATATTTCACTGTTATTTCAAGAAGATAAGAGCTATTTTAAAATCTTTCAATGGAATAAATTTAGTTTTTTGTTACTAAAAACTATTTTAGCATTCATGCTTCTTTCTTTCAAAAAAAAAAAAAAAATAAATAAATAAATAAATTTTATTTCCAATTTTAAAGAAAAGTTACAGAACCATGAATATCTTTACATTTTTAAAAAGCTCAAAACAGCTTAATACTTTATCAATCCTTATGGCCATTTTAAGATCGATAACATGATAATTTTTATAACTGTGCTTATACAAGAAATTATTTAAATTTATTACTTTTAAATATATTCACAAGTATTTTTATTTGGAGAAATCAACAAAAAATCAATTATGAATTTAAAATTATCCATTTTATTAATAACTAAAACAGATAATTTAATTTTAAATTAAAGATGGAATAAAAACACGAATAAATTTGAAATTTTGTTATAAAAGTTTTTTAGTTTTGTCCAGTTTCTTTTTTTGAAATAAATATTAAATGCCTCATTTTATTATATAATTATATATTCACTCATTATTGAAAAATCATTAAATTATTGTTACATTTATTTTTTATAATTTAACAGCAATCTAGCTCTTATTTATTTGGCTGTAATTTCAAATTATTCAATGATTATCATATAAGTGGAACAAACATTATTAATTATTTTAACACGCGAGTAATTAATCATAAAAAAATAGTTACATTGTTCATAGTATGAAAGCGTTTGTTATAGTTTATTGAATGTCTTATGCAGCACTTTGTAACAATTGTTATGAAGATTTCGTGAAAAAGTTTAGCAGAAATAAATTAAATGTAATTTTAAAATCAATATATCTGTATTCATTAATTAATTCAGACCAAGTTTCGAAATGGTTCTTTTTTTTGTGAAATTAGCTCCAAAAATCCATTAACAACTGGACCGAGTTGCGTTAAACAAAAATGATAGATGGAAAATTAAAAAAAAAATACGCTGTATCTTCCAGCAAAAGCAGGTATTTAGCTGGATACATTGCAATACAACAATGAAAAGAACACAAGATTCGTGACCGGGCGGACTTTCATTTCGTTACAGTGTAAGATATCGGAGGTAAAAGGTAAAAACAAAAACAAAAACAAAAAGTGAGCGTTCGAAATCGAAAGATATTACTTTGATTACATTCGTACAATCAACCATAAACCTCATTGTGAAAAGAGGGGTGGGTGAGTTAGAAAAATGAAAAAAATAAAATAAAAATAAAACTGCAATTGCAAAGAAATGTAACGGTGGCGTGCAGATGTGTAATTGTCTTTGCAGCAAAACAAAACATTGTAAATGGTCATAATGTTAGTCACAATAAACAATATTTTTCCATGTGTTTGTGCGAGCGAAATTTGTGTCGTGCACAAATTTTAATAGCTCTTTTTGTTTCATCGCGGCTTTTATTCCATTATTCCCTTAATGACTTCAGGGAAAAATTTTGCGCGGCTAAAAGTAGAGCACGCACACCTTCACACACCGCGCTGGGATAGAATACACATTAAAAGAAAGCGTTTTTAATCACACTCAATCCCTCCCCTCCCCCATCCCCAGGTGGTGTGGAGTACTGCGAAAAGTTCATTTTTCACATTTTAATATTCGATTTGTTTATTTTCTTGTTTACCGAGCATGTTTTTGATAGATTTCTTTCTTTTTTAATTCTGTAAGTTGTAGGAATCGTCAACAGCTTCCCCAATGGGCATCCATGGAAGACAGTTCATAAGTGATTACAGAATTCATTTAATATTTCGTGCGCCCTTTCTAGTATAAATGGTATTCTGCGATGCAAAGCCAAACAACTTTTATAGTTTGCACGTAAGAAATCACGTAAGTATTGACGACAATTCCGAAGTAAAATCTTAGCAAAGCATCTAAAGATACTGTGCACTGTTGTTGATTGTGCTAAAAATTCAACAGCTTTATGCTTTGCTGTATAGTATTGTGAATATGGTTACTAATAATTTATTTTTTTTACAATCACTTCCTCATCTCTTTCATTTTATAAAATCAAAGCCTAATTTTTTGTGTCCAATGTTTGAAATTCTTCACACTGGTGTGCTGAAACTTGTTTCTATAACTTCTATCACAAGCATTCTCATCTTTTTTGATTGTTAAGAGAAAGAAAACAATTCGACAAAAGCAATTTTTTATATTTACCATTCAGGGTATCGTAATATAAAATCAACTATTGCAGGTAATTAAAAAAAATGACAATTTACGCAAATTTAATTTTGCATTTGAAGTCTAATTTGGATAAGATTTTTAAATAAAATTGGAAACCGTTACAAACATCCAAGTCCGGACAAAATTCGACCTCCAAGGATTGTTAAACCGTAGGACAGAACTCGATAATATGCAGGTGTTTATATTAAATAATTGAAGGAATTTTATTCTTTATAATACCATTTGAAAAATACTAAAGGAAAATATAGGTTTTAATTCTGAATCAAATGTCTTATTTCTAAATAAAGTCATAAAAATGTTACATCCAAGACAATGAGAAAAATTAACATAGAAAAAGCAAACGCTGAAAACAGGAAAGAAATTAAAAATAAATTTTTAACTTTCTATTAAAAGAAATAACATAGAATATCTCACATACAATTTCAAATCCTAAATATATTTCTATTTATGGTATAGAAAAGCAAATCAAACATTGATTAAAAAATTCTAGAAATGAAATAGGTATAGAATACGATAAGCTTTTATATCATTAAAAGCTGTTTTTTCATGAGTGGAAAATTATGAATTAAATTAAAGTTAATGCTACTTTTAATAGTGTTCAATTTTTTGAAAATAGTGTGCAATATTTTTAAGGTTAAATATAGTTTAAAAACCAGCAAGAGAATATTTTCACTAAAATGCTAACTCTAAATCAACTGGATTCAGAACATGAATTAAATAAACCTGATTATTCCATAATTTTTTAGTAGTAATGATATTACACAATAAATATATAAAGAAAATGAGATGTTATCAAGAATTGTACGAAAAACGGGATGTTTTTAACAATGTTGAAAAAGACATAATACTTCAATTTTTAAGGTCTTATTTTAATCAGTAATAAACCAACAAAAATACCAAAAAAAAAAAAATTCTAAAAATAGGCAAGCAATTTTGAAATTTTTTTATAATTGACATTAAATGGAATGTCCCATTAATTCCTTACTTTAGAATATAAAGCCAAACAAGGATCAGAAACAGTAGTTATCAAAACTGAAATCTTTCCTTATATTTAAATTTTTCATTTTATAATAAAAATAATTATTTTTTTTTTTAATATTTAACATAAATAAAAAGGCAATGTCATTTTAATTGATTTAAAAACTTTGACGGTGTTATGTCTTTTGAACCACCACGTTTTACGAAACTTTTAGAAATGTCCTAATCCGTAACCGAAAGTTTGTTTTTGAAATTGATTATGCATTTCGCATTTAATGTAATTTATTTTTAACTTGATTGATAACATTGGAATCTGGCAATTTTTGAAGAGCTCTTTTATTTCATTTTTAATTGGTACCCACAAGAGCATAATCAGAATGGATAGAAACTGTTCAGTATATCTTCACCGCACACCAGTCATAATGTCTCAATAAAAGAAGAGAGACCCCAGACTAAAATTACAATGTGCGCCTGTTGAAAGTTGGTACCATAAATAAGGACAGTTATTATGAATTACGAAGCAAAGAAGAATAGCATCCTTCCACAGTTTAGGTCCCGCGCGCTTCAACTCGAGACAAAGTGGTTAAAAGCCGCAACAGCATTGCCAGCGATTCAAGAAACATTTCTTTTCAACTTCTCGGAAAACACATCAAGACGTATTATTTTAAATGTCTAAAGGAGCCTGGCGTAATAGACCAATTACTTCAATCAAAAAGGGGGGGGGAGTTGAGGGAAAGCTCGAGGCAACACAATGCGCACCAGGCGGAGAAGAGACACCAATGAAATAAAATAAAATTTTACCATGCGCAATGGGAAAAAGATTCTTTTATAGAGCTTTAAAAATGTATTAAGCCTCTACCCCTTTATTATTTTATTACAAATTTCGACAAAAAGATTCCGTAGAGAATAAAGTGACAGAAAGTATCTTAAAAGGAAGAAGATTTTTCTTGACGTTCATCTGGGATAATGTGTAGCGAGGTTCCCTGCCCATCCAAGCGTGGGGGTCTCTTGCTAAAGACGGTAGCCTCAACAACAAACTGGTCTCGCGATTGCTACTATGTCACTCAAACAAAGGGTAATAATTTGAAGTAATCAGTTTGCTTGCTTTTTCTTTTTTTCCCAATTCAATTTACGTACATTTTCTTCCTGCTGAACGCATTAAAGAGGATAATTTTCTTTTCTCCTCTCATCCACGCAATGAATTGCTTCAAATTCAATCAAATTGCTCTAGTTTGGCGCCGTGCAGAAATAAAGAGTTTTTTTTTATTTTATTGTGTTTTTAAATTGCATCGCATGTGGCTTCATTTTTCTCCAATCTATGGATCACGAGATCAAAAAACTGGGGAAAATGAGAGAGATTGTGTTTCTCAAGACTCGGAACTGTTAAAAACGCTAGTACTTGCAATACTAGGTATCCTATTGGGAAGTTGGTTGGTTGGGTTTTCTGGCGCAAGGTCCAAAAAGGATAAGCTGCGTCAAAACTTTGTGTAAATTATTCATAAATTATAGGAAAACCCAAGCACAATGTTAAAATTAAATTAAAACACAATAAAAAAACAGTGTAAAAATATGTTTGAAATCCAGCATAAATACAAAATCAAAACAAACGAAAACACAAATTCAAAATTTAAATAAAATCAAGGAAACCTATTGCCCTTAAAAAGGCAAAAAGGTTTCTGTGGGGTGACTCCCCTACTAAATCATACATGGTTAAAAGGTCAGTTGCAATATTTAAAACGATAAATGTTAAAATATGGACATGAAATTAAAATATGAGAAACAGTATATGGTACATCACAAGTTTCACACCCTGGATTTAGTTCACTTAAAAACAAATGTCTATGTGTGAAACGTGTGTGTCCGATACGAAGGCGAGTCAATTTGACATCTGCTCTTCGTAACGGTAAAACTGATGATGGAATGAAATATGGGAATATGGCACTCAGTTTGTTGGAGACCTGCATACTCCATGACTCCTGCCACCTATTGGGAAGTTGTTGAAACACAATATTGTGTTTCTTATACATTCACTAGCTACTATTTTATTGTCACCTACAAATTCAAGGTATGTAGAAAATGCACTAGCACATTCTGGTAGAATGAATTAGTGTGTAATGTAAAAAAGCCAGGTGAATCCCCAGCCATTGTGACATTTTTGGCTGGATAGCGGAATTTTCATGCCATAATTCTCCTTTAATTCTGCGTAACATCATACGAACCCTTTACATTAAATTAAAAAATAAAGGAGCTTCCTTGTATAATGATGTAACAGTGGAAAAGTTTCTTGTTCAACAAAAGTAGTAGTATCCCCAGTTGTCTGTCTCGATTTGTTAAGAGCTGTTTGGTTTTGTTTGCTAGGTGACTAGCAGAATCATTTACATCTTATTGGAGTCGAAGATCCGGCTTGTTGCTTTCTGTGCCATCAGGGGTATATAGATGGTGACCACCTCAAGTATTGCTTCATTGTTTTAAAGTTTCTTGAAAACAACTCTACATGCGTTATTTTTAATTCATTTTATGCTTCATCATCTCTTTATAAGGCTGCTCTTCAACAAATGGCAAAAGTCAAAAATGGGCTTAGGATTTTAAAAATAAGTAGTTAAAAAGAAACTGCAACTCAGAAACTTGGTAACTAGAGTAATTTTTTTAACTAGTCAAAAAATGCACTAGTTTGCAGAAGTTTGTTTGCATATCGCTCAACAGTCATCTTTTGCTCATGAGGATTAAATTAACCATGATCTGCGGTTTAAAGTGGATTCCGACCACTACAAGCATCCATGCCCAATGTGGCAATCGAACCCACGAACTGTTGAACAGAAGGCGAGAACGCTAACTCTTTTTTTATCAGTAAACTCTTTTTATAAAGAAGTATTTCAAAAAAATTAATTACAATATACAACTTTAAAAAAAAATCGAATTTGTTATTTTCTAAAGTTGTAGAGTTGCATAATATAAAGCCTTAATAATAGAATGTATTTCATTATACCATATTGAAAACACCATAAGAAAATATAGTATAATATAATGTTAATTATTGTATGTAATATTAATTATTATTATGTCTGTAATATGTTTTGTGTTATAATGAAATTCAGTAAAAGAAATTAGAGAATAAAAGATGAAAACCCAAAAAATTTTGTTTACGGCAATAGAAAAATCTAAGAATGTCTTATCACAGCATTGTATCCATATAAAATCATATATAATTCATTAATTTATTTTAAAATGTAACAGCAAATTTGATACGAAATTTATATACATCATTCCTGAAGATAACTGTAAAGTGTTTTGAAATTTATGAATTCTTGGAAATAAATGTCCCTTTTTACGTATCACGAAACCTTTTATGCATATTTAATGAATTGATTATGGGTAAAATAACTGAAATTACTGTAAAACATCTGATGTGTTCCCCTATAATAAAGTTTTAATTAATAAAAGATAAGAAATTTTCAAGAATTTCTATTTTGATTTGGTTTTAAATTTCAGTGCCAACATTTTAAGTTGGAAATTTTTCAGAGATTGTCCAAATATGCAAATTTATATTAACGCCCGATTCTTAATAACAGAAAATGATAATTTAAATGTTATTTTTAAAATAACTTTCACCGCGTTTAACAACATCGATTTGATTTTGTTACAACAGTTTTGTTATACTTAAAATGAATTATTGTTATATATGTTATATAATGAATATTATATTGTTGAATAATATATAATTATAATATATTGTTATATAATGAAATATTGTTATATATAGTTAAAAAAATGTGAACGGATAGTTGTTTATGAAATTGTGTGATCAAAGAATGTTAATAGTAATATTTTTAAGAAGTTATAAAGAAATTGGTTATGTAAAATCTAAAAAATATACAACGCAAGAGGGTTGAGAAAAAAAAAAATTATGATTTCAAATTATTAAATGTCGTTTTAAAACTCACCTGTTTGAATTGCTCTTCGAAAGTGTATTTTGACTGGTCCTGATCGCCCGGCCTGGGTGATGCAGACAAACCGATGCCGTTGTTAGGGGGAGTCGCCGATCCTGTTGAAGAGTCTCCCCCACTTATGTGGGGGAATGAGGGCAACAGGGGTAGCCGCTGCTGGGCGGCGTTGACCATCACCATGGCCATCTCCTGCTTTACCTTGGGGTCGAGCAAGGGTAGCACGCTGGCGGCGTACAGGTACTGCTGCTGCGGCGGAGATGTAGGCGACGGCGTCGTCGACTTGCTGCCGTTGCCGTTGCCCGGGTAGTGGCCGGGGGGTGAGGCCAGGTAGCCGCCGTCATCCCGCATCAGGCCTTCCTTCTGGTCGAGATACTTGCGCTGCTCCTCTTGATGCCGCCGCATCCGGGCGATGATCATATCATCCGGACTGTGGCGGTCCGGACCCGTCACGTGGAGCTGGTTCATGGCTGTCAGTCCGGAAGGGTCCTCGGACTCCTCCCCCTCGTCCTCTTCTTCCCCCTCTTCCCCTTCAGATTCGAACTCGGACTCCTCGTTGCGATGGTCCAACCTATTCTCCTCCGCTTCGGGATTGGACTGAAAGAAACAAAAAATACCGTCAGAGAGCAACACTAGGTTGAAAGGGGAAAGTCTAAAAGAGCAGATGCTATCGGGAAGTCGCCATGGAAACGGGAGACGCCGCCAATCCTCTCGACCAATGGCCGTTACCAATGGTGACGCAATAAGCGAAAAGCGGTTCAATACGAATTCCTTACCAGCAGTTAACAATTTTTAATGTCAAAATCATAATATGATTAGTGAATTTTCTTGTCTAAGCAATATAAGCGAAAACAATGTTTTACACAGAAGCCCTAACCATAATTTTTTCTCAAAAATATTACAATTTAGGTATTTTAGGTTTAAGACGCCGAATTTAATATTGTGAGAGTTGTTTTTTTTTTTTTTTTTTTCAGAAAACATTCAAGTATTTTCTGGCCTCTTTCTGTAATTAGTACCTAATTTAGTCTCATCTTTTGATATTAAATTTATTGATAAATACTTTTTCATT
>JAPDSC010041303.1:0-14462 GCA_026290005.1 Latrodectus geometricus
TAAAGTTTTTTTATTATTATGCTCTATTAAGTATAACAAAAATTATTGGTAAAATAATAATGATAAATTTAAAAATAATATTAAAATCAAATTATTACATTATGTAAAAAAATCCTGCATATAGTTTGATATGCAGGAACTTTTTATTACTGGATACTTATTTTGCAGAGCAAAAATGTACTTTAATTTGTTTTACAAAATAAATATCAGTAAAATTATACATGAAAGTATAAATTATTATACAAGTAAATTTTCTTGCTTTTTAAATTATAATTTTAAATTAGGTATGTGTTTAGAAACCTGATGAAAATAATATAAAAAGTAAGTATTAATCTATGATTCATTTCCTTTATTATTCTTTATAGTTTATATTGAATACATTTTTTATGAATTCCGATAGTTATTCTTTAGAAGAAATGTACAGACTTCTTATATCTAAAATATTATTAAAATTTATAAATTTATAAAATGATAAAACATTTCGAATATAATATTATATTGTGAATAAGAAATTATTAGTAGCAGATATGTTAGCGCTATATAGTCTATTTGAAAAGTCACAATGCAATATAACACGTCATTCTCTTTACAAATACGATCTTTAAGCAATATTTAAACTAAAATATAATTCAAAAAGTAAAAAACTGTATATTTTATGTTTATTAAATAATATAAAAACAGAAAAGACCTGTAAACCGTATTTTACTATAAATAATATTAAATTTACACAAATTTCTATTAATTTTAAATTTAATATTAATGTAAAATTTCAATCTTAACAATATTTCTATCTTTTTCTTAAATTATAAATGTATAGGAATTGATAATTGTTTTACCTTTAAAGAGAACTTTTACCAATAGGTGCCGCCACCAAAGCAATCTAGAACACTGAGAATAATTAAGAAATTTCAAGTAAAAATAAAATTTAAGGGGTAAAAATTTTTTAACAGAAAATACAGTAATTAATAAATAAATGTAAATAAAAAATTAGGAAAAATATTAGTTAAATGGTTCTTATTCTGTAGTATTTCATATTAATAAAATTGTTCTTCTTAAATAAAAAAATTAATATATTATTTCATTTTTCTGAAATAATAAATATTTCTGTTTTTAGAAAAATATTTGTTTATTAAAACGTTATAAAATTTATTAAAAATTTATATTATTTTATTTTTTAAAATTCTTAAAAATTTATAAAATTTTAATTACGTTTATAGTAAAGAAACGTAATTGAAATTTTAAGAAATGAAAAAGAAAATGTACTTTATTTAAGTTGATTTTATGATAAATTTTTGTGATAAATTAAAGAAAATTTTTATTTATCTGCTTAATGTACATTAAAAAGTTATTTATTTTTTAAAGAAATCTCAAAATAAATTAATAATTACAATTTTATTGATAAATAAAAAGTGAAGCAAATTATTTTTTTTTAACTATTTAACAATGGGAATTACATCATATTTGAGTATACATTTGATTTGAGTAAACAATCAAAATATTGCATAATCATTTTGTGTATATTTGCTAATATTTTTTGTGGATTAAAATAGTAAATTAATTTAGTGTAAAAATATTGTTCCACTTAAAGCATTAAACAATATATTTATATTCATGAATGAATGGTGCATTCATGAATACAAATTCATTATACTTTGAAAGGGCAGTAAATCATATATACAAATTTTGTATTTTGCATTCAAATATTAAATACGAAATACAAAATTTGTTTTGTAAAAATTACATATGAATAAAACTGATGAAAATGGAATTTGCTTTAAAGGAATTACCTGTTTTTGAGATTTCTATTTAATTTTTTTTCTGTATATATTAAGTATCAATTATAAAAGTAATCTGTTCGAAAGATTTGAGGGACTATCAAAACATTTGTCATAGTAAATTTTAAATTTATTGTTACAATATTTAATGCTTATTTTGATCTGAAACCATTTTTATTTGATCAAGAGAAATACTTTTCTTGATCATATAATAATGAAAATTATAATCTCACTTTTGAATGTAAACTTCACCATGCTTCAAATGTAATGTTTTCTTACTTTTTTATGTTTATCTACCACGAAAGCAATTTGTATTCATGAACGAAAAGCATTTAGAAATGCTCCAAATAAATTGTATTCTCAAGCATAATATACAATATGGAAAATATTATTAGAATCAATATTTCAGTAACTACCTCGTTTTGAAATTTTGATTTCAATTTTTTGGGATTTTTGAATTATGAGTAAATATTTGGTTTCTAAAGAACTGGCATCCAAAAATATTTATCCCACTCAGCTTAAAAAAGCATTAAATATATAGTTACAATTACTGAGGCTCCATTTGATTTTAATTAAGTAATATTTCAACACATTTTTTTACAGAAAAGTAAAATATAAAAAATTAAATAATTATGTAAATTTTAAATATTTAGAAAACTTTGAAATACTAAGAATTTAAAGGGAAGTACACAACGCATTCACTTCAATTATTTAAAACTTGTTTCTTGTAAAATGAAACAAAATTCTAGGTGAAATTTATTTGCATTCTTATTTGATCAGATAATTATTGCTTCAAATAAGTTCATTACAAGCAAAAGGAATAAAATATAATTAACAATTATAAATAGTTAAACTTATTTAGTTAAATTATTTGGAAAACTATATACAGAACATATTTTTGAATTATAATAGATGAAAAAAAAATTAACAATCATCTGTTAGAATTATCCATAGAATTATGTGTGTAAAATTAAATTATTTGAATTATGAGAGATATCTTCTAATTTTGCTATGGTAAGCATACTTTAATAAACAACGTTTTTCTTAAAGACATGTTTACCTTAAATAATGATTTAAAGAAAATTGTTCGACTCACTTAAGTTTTGGAAATTTTTTTCAAAATATTTGTTAAAATTTTATAGAACAGTTGAATTTTGGAATTTTACATCAATATATCTCTTATATTTTTATGTAAATGGAATTTAAATAAAAAACTTTTTTTGTTACAATGGTTTGAAGATGATTTTGTTTTAATAGTTCAGATATCTATATAAGAATAAAATAGTTTTGATTGTATTGGTTAATCTTTGTATATTTACTTTTAAACTTAATTTTATGAATTTGAAAAGATTCCTTTAATTATTGGTAATATTTTGCATAATATTTTACAAATATTTTAGGTTTATTATTGCCATTACTATAAGCACTTAAAATTCTCTCCCTTAGAATTAAGCCATAAATTTAAGACTAAAAAAAAAAAAAAAAAAAAAAAAAAAAACAATAAATTCTTCTATAATCTGTACGATGACAGGTCAGATAATATATATTTACAGTTAACATGGACATTTAAATAATCATATATTGTCAGTAAAAGAAAATATGAGTTCATGTATCTGTTTCATTACTTAGACTAAAAATTAAAAGATATTGTTAGAAGGCTTTATAGAACTTCCATTAACAGCTATTTGTGTACCTCTATCTTTCTCTAGCTAGATTTTAATGCACAAATTCATAAACTAATAAAATTGCAACTTGCTTCATATTTTGAAAGGAGTTTGAGACTTATATTTCAAAATAATATCGTAGAGACATTCTAGAGTCTAGAATGTCTGTACGATATTATTAATCATCTATAATATAGACGATTAGGATTCTTAATTTTTATTTCCAACATATAGATGTATTCGTCTTGCAACAATATTAAATACGAATGTTTGTTTTATAACATAAAAAAAAAAATTATGATTATGGAAATTACTTTATGTAATTTTGTATAGCATTTTGAGTATTTGCTTATGTAGCAGTCCTTTAAATAACTAAAATAAATAAATAATCCTTCATTTGTTAAGAACATTATTTTTTGTTTTTAGCTAACTATATACTAATAGTACAATCATATTCCTTAGAAAGGAGGGTCACGCATTTGATACAAGATGCTAATAAGTAATTGATATATGGGAAATATGTTTCCTCCTTCAAAATGCATTAAAGAACTTTCCAGGTTTCTCCTAATTCGACGTTATCTTTAAAAGATTTCCTAAAAGTCAAAATGAAATGAATTTTATAAAAGTTTCTAAGTCAGTTTTCAATCTATGTTTTCGATCATATGGTATAAAATTAAAGTTTAAGAATAAATGAAAAATTGTAAGGAATTCATTGTTTTTTTATAATTGGAAGTATGATAAATCACTTTCACAAGCTTTAAATTTTATATTCTACCTATTAATTATAATTTATGAATGCAACAATTTATACAACTTCTTATTTTTAAAATTACTCTTTATTTTAAATAAATATTGTATAAAATGAGTAGTAAGTAAATAATTACAAAATGCATTAAATTCTTTCATATTTTTCGGTTATATATTTCATGATTGTTTTAAATAATATTTATCATATATTATTTATTTATATTATTATTATGCCCTACTATTTCAGAGTTATACTATTTTAGCTTACTTCGCAGAAAATAATACTCTAAATAGTAAAGATGAGATAATAAGTCGAATAAGTATTTTAAACTGTAGTAACTAAAAAAATCAAATAGTCATAATATAATCAAATAGTTAAATATAACCGAATGGATTATATTTGAAAATATTTTGTGAACATTTTTTTACGTATTTTGAACATTTTTAATAGCCGAAATGAAATTTCAAAATTTTATCATCAGTGGTCCCCAGCATCAATAAAACAATCTTTCTTATTTGTAATATTTTTAACATAATATTTGCTTCCAAGTTAAATCTTTTTCGTAATTTATTGAAATCGAATTAAAAATTTTCTGTATATTAATTACACTTTTGAAATAAGTGAACTTACATGAAACGAACATAGATGGCAGCACAATATACACCCATTTAAGATCTTTCAAAAAATACAGTTTCAATTGGAAATTCAAAGCAAGGAAAAAATCATTATTAAAAGAAAATTTGTACAAAAACGAATGATAACTATCACCAAATTTAGTTTACTATTAGCTTCTTAATTAAGACGTAGTTATGACAATAATTAATTTATTGATCTCTGTAAAAAACTATCATCATTAAGGATACCAATTATCATAATGTTCATTGCTTAACCACCTATATTATTTTCAAATTATTTATATGCTTATGTCTGAAGAATTCATTATATTTAAGAAGGTATGTATACTCAAGATATTGAAAATACTTAAGAAATTTCAACCTCATGTAATTTTCATGTGCGCTTTTTAATGTAATTGAAGTAACTTGTAAATAATATTAATTTAAAAAAAAAAGAAAAAAAAAAAAAAGAAAAAAAAACATTAAAGGTAAGATAACAAGATGCAATCAATTTTATGCTTAACAAACATTTTTGCAATATTTTAAATAATTTGTAATGAGTGCTTCAAGAAATTGTAAAATTTTCATTGTTGAATTTCATGATATAACTTTTGAGTTAAATTATTATTTGTTTAAAAACATAATAACCTATAAATTTCTAAATGGAAGGCTTTACTATTCAAAAAATTTAAACAATATAATTTAGAAACTAAAAATATTAAAAGTTTGCAAACTTTTCTTATAATATAATATCATGATTTGGAAATCTTTCTATTTTTTAAAAAGAAAATAAATATTTAATTAATTCCATTTATTATTTTTTTTATACTAAATGATTTTAAGAACGTTTTTTCTCAGCTTTTCAAAAAATGCTTTCTACAGGAAATGGTTTACTTTTGTTTGGTTTTAAGTATCAAACAGTGATAAAATCGATTTTCATAAATTACTGTACGAAATTAATAACATAAATTGTAAGTAATTTTGAGTTAAATTTTATTAAATTTATAAATATGATTTATATTAATTATGAAAAAAACATGATAGGATAAGATATCAATGAAATATATTTTTATAAATAACGACTATAACTATTACTGGATAAGATTGCCTTTTTAACTATGTAATCTAGAACAATATATTTACGTATTGTTTTAGATCATTGTATTGTTGAGACGTTTTAGATTATTGTATTGTTATTGTTTTAGATTATTCATGAGAACTTGTATTATTTATGAATAATCATTGAAATTAAAAAATATATACATTAATGCATTCATAAATAAAACTAAGTTTTATTAAATAAATTGATGTTTTTTATTATTTTGTATAGCATATTTTGTTTGGCCAGTGCAACGATTACACGTGTATGACTCAGAGAATGCAAGTGGATGATATTTTATTTCGTAGAGTTATTGGCCAACTGGAATGTGGGATATACAGATGGAAATAGCTGAAACTCGGAATCACCTAGAGTGTCTTCTCTAGGCTGTAGGAACGATTCCAAAATGATGAAAATGTTAGTAGACGTTACAGTACAGGCTGCTCCCTAGTGACAACGCTGAATGACGTCTGGTATTTGGCAGTAACCACAAAAATGGAAAGAAATAAAAAAACAACAGAAGGAATACAGAAGCGGAATTGTTGCTTCAATTATCGTCAGCCACGGGTACGACCATTTCAAGACAAACCGTGAACAGACGTTTGGAATAGTATGGTTTATATGCTCCCAGGACTGTCAGATGTGCTCCACTCCCATGCGACATAATTCAACGTGGCCAGTGGAACCTGGAGTAGAGTGTATTCAATGTGGACACTGTCACAGTGGGCTTGTTTTATGTTTTCCGAGGAGTCGAGGTTTATAGTTGAGATCCGCATCGAGCTTACATATTGGAAATGCCCAGTACCCAGTTCCAAATAGACAGCATCATTAAACACCAATGTTACGCTGACGAAGGAATAATCCTTTGGGAAGACATTATACTGGGCTGATTTTCATGTTCAAATCGGAGCTATGATAAACCAAGTTTATCGGGACATCTTTCTGAAACAACATGTCGGTGATTAAGGGATGTCTAAGCTCTGAATTTGCATTTATAGATGTCAATGCCCATCCTCACCTTTCCAACATCGTCAACGACTGTCTTCGTTCGGAAGATATCAGCTGTATGGAATAGTAACATTCTCATCGGACTTGAATCCTATAGAGCATGTGTGGGACATACTTGGAAGACGAAACGCAGCTTATTTCGTACAGACCTTCTTAGCGTATTGCATGCAGCTCATTAATTTGGTTCTCAGCGTGCCTCAGGGTTTTAAGGATTGTATTTCCTCGTATAGGAGATATATGATGTATATGAGACTAGTGTACCAAAAACGTACTTCTTAGCTATTTTACGGGTTATATGTGGTGTATAATTGTGGTTTGTAGGCCTAGTATCATACATGCCTCATTTTTATTCTTTTTCATTTGTTTAATACATGGCATAAATAAATTACGTTTGTTTCATTTTTGCACTTAAGTTGCCGACTCCTGCATTATCCTTAACTTATGGACATGTGTGTGTATATTCTGTTGTATATAATTTTGCATATTATTTATAATATTTGTTTTGAATATATAAATAATTTTCAAAATCTTTTAACAATTTTATTATGTGACGTATTGAAATTACAAGAAAATTCTTATTACTGTAAAACATTGTAATGTTTTTAATTTGAAATAATATTTTTGGAAATATTAGATTTAGGACTACATTTGGAAGTTAAAAAGCTACAAAGTAACTTTTATCTCTTTATTAAGACATGGATTATTTATTAATATTAAAATTGTACTTGAAATTTATTACAATATATATTGGAATAAATTAAACTGATTGGTTAAGTATTTTGTACATAAAAATAATTCAAATGATTATCAGAAAATTATAAAATATATAAGTCATCCCAACCTATTTTAATACAACAGAAATATGAAAAACCAATAATAATGCAATGATTATTAGCATTATAGATTAAGCAACTATTTATTATTGCAACAGATAATATTATGCAACAGAATATATATAAGTTATATATATATATAGACTCACTCCCAAATTGGATGCACATACTTTTCATTTTTTTAATTATCAGTTGGATAGTGAAAAATTAAATTTTTCTGCTATGTCAAGATAAATTTTATTATTTATCTTGACATAACAGAATAATATTTAGTGCTTAAAAAAAGTCATAAATTTTTAATCATCACATAAAAAAATTATGATTTCAAAATAAATGCCTTTGCTGAGTTTTGGAGAATTTATGAAAATTAATTTAAGTGATTTATGAATAACACAACAAAAGAAAGGACCCCATTGTTGGCATATTTTTTGCCCATTTTTTTAAAAACTTAATAATATTCCTCGAAACCATTTGACTCAAGAGAAAGTTATGTTATTAGGATGTGTTTTAACATTTCTATTTAACTTTTAATCCTCATACAATGGAATTATTCAGCTTCTGGTCTGACAACGTGTATTTATTTGCTAAAACTGAATTTGATATTATTTTTACGTTTGATGGTTAATCTGCGCTTTAGGTCCCCTACTTCACCAACTCACGAATTTGAAGCGTTTTCTCGCGCATGCTCAATAATTACTCGTTTTGTTTTAGCCTTTTTATTTGTCGCTAATTAAATTTCACTGTGAAATAGCGGTAGAATTTTCGCCATGGCATCGGTGTTTTTGAAAATGCGCCAAGGAGGGCACCTAAAGCGCATTTTCACCCGTTTGATATATAGTAGAAAACATTGATTTTGATATTAATGTAAATATAATTATTAAAATCTTTTGCTTCATTATCAGATGAAATTTTATTGAATGAAAAATGTATTTTCTATTGCTAAAAAAATCAAACAAGTTTAAATTTTAATTCTTACATTCATATTTAAAATCATTTTAAAAGAATAATTTATTAATATTTATACTTTTTTTCAGTCATTTGAAAAAGTGAAAAACAAAGTATTTATTTTGTATAAAGAGAGAATTGAATGATAGAAATGATAATAAAATAATGCAAAGGAATCTGAAACTGCATTTGTACTATGTTAGATATATTCTAGTATTTATCACAACATAATCTCGCAGAATAATTTAACAAGAAATTAAAATGAGTATCATCACTTATTCTCTGAAAAACTTTATAGTAAAATATAAAATATTTTACATATTTAAAGAATTTTTATATATTTTATAACTTGAAAAAAATTTAAAGTAAAAACTAATTGGTTTTAAAATAATTTTAATTTCAATCAAATTAAAAAGTAATACTTACGAAGAACATTACAGAATTGAAATAAATATCATAAGATTGATAATAGATTGAAAAATAATGTTTAAATTTTGATTTAAATCACATCAACAAAAATCGGTAATTCAAATATAAATAATTTTCTGGATAGAAATTTTTATTTCTTTAATTTTCAGAAATTATTTTTTCATTTCTTTAATGCATTAAAATTATTTTATAGTACTGTAAACAGTAAGTATTTCTCATAATTTGTAAATAAATTATTCAAAACTCATAAGTCACTCAATGGTAACCTAAGAATTATGTGTATAATGTTCAGAATGTTAAAAATGAATTATTGAAATTCATAATTCTTTATTATAAATATAACCTTTAAGTTGTTAAAAAATAACGAACTGTTTAACATTTTTGATTTGTATTGGATATCAAAATATTTTATGTCATCATCAAGAGCTTAAATTTTAAATAGCATTCATAATAATTTCTAACAGAATTAATCTGGAATCTTCTAGTCATATAAAATTTACGCGCTTAACCTCGTTCATCATTTTGGAGGTTTTCTAAAGTTATCTTTTTTTTTTCTTTGGTTTTAGGGAAAGAGAGACCAATTAGTTATTCCATTCAGCGTCATGTGACAATGAATCGCAGTAGATACTTCAAAGGGATTTATCCTGGGAAAAAAATAAGAAAAGGAAGCGCGTTCATTAGGTTGGAGGGAAAAAGAGGGAGATATTTTCCATTATTCAAAAACAGGTAAAAGCCCGGATGAGGGCTGGTTAGAAAGATGGGTTGCTTAGCAACATCTAAGAGGTGCTCACAGTATCTGCGCAGTTGCTTAATATTCCACTCTATGATGAATAACAAGGATTTTTCAATTCGAGTGTGATGAAAAATTTTATTGAATGTGAAAAGGTTAAACTAATGTATAATATTTTGCTGAAAATATAGTTGCAAAATGAGCAATTTTGTCATCTTCTGTCACAAATAAATTTTTATCAGAACAGAACATTTTATTTGAAAAGGATTCACTTCTGTTTTCATCTACTATCGGTACTCATAACTTTTACATAGCTAAAAATATAGAAATAATATCATTGATCCATTTAATACATAATGTATTCAATCAAGATGGGTTTAATTTTACTAAAGATTTTGATAATTCTGAGTTCTTGCAGTCTTAATTTAGATATTTTGCATGCATTTTTGTGTTTCAATTTATAATAGTTTATAAATATCATCACGTGATAATGTGGGAAAACTTTGCAAAGATTGTTTAATCCACTGGCACTATAAAATTTTACTAATTTATCTAATGCATTTAATAATACCCGTTTTCAATCACTAATAAAGTCCATTTACACTAATAATTAATAAAAAGAATACGTTTTAAATGTATTTACCTCTACAAATTTGGTTTACAAATAACAATTTAACTTGGGTTTCAAATAAATAAATAAGTAATAGAATTTTTTGTTAAATTCAAATTATATTGTATATTTTTATTGTTCTACTAAAATATCTTTTTAATAAAACTATTAGACAAACTGACAATTGACAGTAAATTATTTGAAAATAATTAAAAGAATATTTAGATTTTGTAAAAAGAATTAGAAAATAATTGAAAGAATATTTAGATTTTGAAAAAAGAATTAAAAAATAATATAGATATATTTAAATTGCACTAAAATGCGAAATGATTTCAGTATTTCCTAGGAAAAGCAATAGGAATTAAGTTTACTAAAAATCTTTCATTAATGCAGCTACATCACCAAAACTAAAAATAAAATTATTATGAGTTTCACCATGTGACGCATTATTCAGCATCCATCATAATTGATATTTCTTATTTTTATTAGTATGTTAAATTTGTAGATCACTGATACAATTTTAATAACAACAGAAATGATGTTAGTATTAATTTAAAAAAAAACAAATAATAAGATGAATAAAAATATAATAAACAGCAATAATCGTAATGTTAAGTAATACCACCATCATTTTTTCCTTAAAGATTATCACATCTATATCTTTTGGAAAAACTGTTGCGAATTGTTACACCTCTTTTACCCTAATACCCGGATAATAAGTAATTCAAGGAATAAGCAAGAGTTTTAAGGATAAGGATGTTGAAAATAATGCTTAGATAAAAAGCAACCATTTTAATTTATAATGTAGCAGGCTTTCGAGTGATGCTTCCAGGGTTACTACAATAAATGATATAGCTATATTTGACATATAGCTATGAATGTATCCTGCATAATAGTTAATAAAATAAGTATTTTAGATACTAAAATTTAGGCTAATTTGTAAAGAAAGTTGATCAATAATATATAATATAATTAAAAGATATATTCTAATAAACATTAAAATATTGTTTTTTGTATGAAGTCTTCAGCTACATTAAAAAAATAAATAGTATTAAGTATTTATTAAAAACTAATGAATTTATGCATTTTTAAAAATGTCTAATAAGGAAAATGAATGGTAACAGTAAGGCATGGATTTCTTGTTTGCTAAAGAGAAAAGAGATTATATTTTGTTAACAAAAATAAGGTATACCTTTGTTTGTGTAAGGCCCCAGTCAAAACTAAAGTACGAATAAGAAATCGCATTGTGGTTGTATATGATTGCTATTCCAAAATACCATTATGCTGTCTCAATTGCAATAACATTTATCAATCGGAAAGCACACACACATTCTTTTATTTTTTAATTAATATTTGATAGCAATACTAATTTAAGGTTGTAAAAAATGTTTTATTTGATGTTAGAGAACATGAGAAAAATTTTTTAAATTAATTAAGATTTAATCAAAGAGAAGACGTTCCCCTTTTTTGAAAAAATAGATTTTCAAGAGTAGAAAAACATCGAGCTAGAATGATATGTTAGGTATGTTTGTATCTTAAAGAGTTTAAAATATATGTTTGCTTTAATGAGATAGAGCAAGATAGATATTAATTATCTTATTTAAGAAAACATTCAGGCATAATATGTAAGTTTTATAAACTTTCATTATTTCAAAAGGAACAAATCAATATTATAGTATTGCATAGTTATAATCTTATAATGCTTAGTAATAAGAGACTAATTGAGTACAAAAAAGTCTATTGATTGTAAAAAATGTCTTTCAGCTCTAATAAAATTTATTAGTATAAGAATTATGACGAATAAATAATGAATTTTATCTAACAAATTTTAAGTTATCACAAAAACTAAGATTGACTTCTATAAAAATGTCTCTATATATCTTAGAGCAACTGTAGTTTTGCAAAGTTTAATAAAAGTTCTGTTAAATTTAAATAAATATTTGGATTATTCTTTTTAAAATGATATTTATATCAATACGTTAACTCAAAACAATTAAATTTCAATGCCACAAATGTTATTATTCTAATTTAGAGACTGAGAATTGAATTTTAAAAAATTTATATGGATTTTAATCAGCAACATTCATTTTTCAAGTATGCTTAATTTGTTTCATTTTTTCTTTCAGAAAATAATCTTAGTGTACTGCAAATTATATCATATTGTGACAAGATGATAATAAAGAAAGTATTTTTAGTTGATTTTCATAAAATTTTAACAAAATGTATAAAAATAAATATTAATTCCGTTAAAATACAAATAAATTTGTTTTGTGAATAAAATTATTTGGAAACAGCAACATTATTTTGATATTTTTATTAAAAATATCATAATGAAATTCACTAAAGTATGAATATTATTTAGCTATTTAATGAACTTACTAATAGGTATATAGCATATTAGTAAATTTTTTTGGAAGAGAACATTTATGTAAACTTAATTAAAAAACTAAAAATTTCTAGAGCTTTTGGAATTAATATATTTTAGCTCAAATAATTATTGTAATGATTAAAATTTTACTTGAAGTCTTTAAAGAAGGAAACTTGTAAAAAATCAATCTCACTATTTACTAATAGGAAGAAATATAAATGTCACAATTTTATCGTGTTTTTTCCACTGATTTGTATGTTCTTTGGTTGGGCATTTTTGGTTGAGTCTTGAAAAATCTCGACTATTCTTTTCTATTAAAAAATAACCAGAAATTCATTAAAATAAAATTTTGTGATTGTATTATACAAATAACAAAATTGAGCAGAATTTCCTACCTGCATTACTTTAATTTTTAAAAGCTGTTTAACTTGTTTTCAACATTTGATAATTTGACATGACAATTTTTAACCTATATGTAATTCTAAACAATATTTTTGATAAAATGAAGTAAACCTAATTTATTTTAACATAAAAATTGTAGAATAATAAAATATGTTGGGATGATGAGAAGTCAATATAAAATTAGAAAAATTTACTTGTACAATCGATATTACCAAAATGTTTACAATTTTGCTTATATATTTTGAGAAAAAATATTGTTTACAAAAATAGTTAATTTTGTTTTCAGTGTTATTTGAAAGTTAAATATCATTTGTAAATTAAAATTGTCTTTATAAAGTAATATTGACTATCTTTTTCTAGAAATTTCAACTCTCATTCTCTTTAGTACTTTTAAATTGCATGTTTATTAAAATAAGGAAATAACATAAAAAATAAGGAAAAGAAGATAACAATAATGAATTTCTTATAAAAATAAATATCATTATTTAATTTATTTTGTCCTTTCTTAAGAAATGAATTATTTTTTTTAAAAATGACTTTAAAGTACTTCAAATAAATAAGGATGATTTCTCATTTTAACTGAAGTTAAAATAATTGCAATTTCTTTATTATATTGTTATTTATACATATCTAACATTAAAATAAAAATAAATAATAAAGTTAAAATAAAAATGAGGAAGTGTAATTTCTTCAAAATTTTACATATGAGAGAAAATGTTTTTAAAAAATGTACATTAATTAAAATGTTTATTGTTAAATAGTCGTATTGCTAATTATTCAACCCAATATAATCATGATCTGAACTTTTTAATGAAAGCAGTTAGAACATGTTGCAAAAAATCTATGATTTTTTGCATTCAAACACATAACAATCTTCCATTTAGATGAAAACGACAAGATAATTGTAATGATTTCAAATGGAGTTTCTCAAAATTATGCTTAACAGTAAATTGATGATTGTCACTTCAATTAATAAGATTCCTCCTCACTTAGTAGTAAATTCCACTTTACAGATGAAATTTACAGAGAATTATTTGGACTCTATTTTACTGAACACTGAGTTATTAGTATCAAAATTAGAGAAAATATTCTATGTATATAAGTGGATGAAAATAAATATAATTATATTATCTAAAAGCATTACAACCACCATTCACGATGTATACTTGTTTTATTTTATTTTATAAAATAAATAAATAAACGGATATAATAACTTGGCGAAAGAATCAATTAAATT
>JAPDSC010041311.1:0-10648 GCA_026290005.1 Latrodectus geometricus
TAAATTAAATAAATAACTAAACTAATTTAAATAAAAAACATATAAGCAATGAAATTAAAATAGATTGTATTAAGACCGCAGTACGGTGTTGAGTTTTGGACAATAAAAAACTGATTGAGTATATATATTTATAATTCTGGAATTAAAAATTAAGAGGAAACGTTTTTTTATTGTTTCTAAGCATCAGCAAAATATATTTTCTCTACATCCATTGGTAGCATTTTTATCAAACGCAAAAAGTTAAATTTACATCAGTATTTGAAGTTAATGATTGTCATTATAAGTATTTCTAAAATATATAGATTTATAATCTTTGCATTTTTTATAACTTGTTACTTTATGAACTTTTTACTTATTTTTCTTACGAAATTAATTTTTGTTAAATTAATATACATTCTTAAGAAAAAAATAACTAAGAACACAGAAAAACTTGGAATAAAAATATTTTAAATCGGCTTATCAATTGTTTCAATATTGTGAAGACTTTTGGAAACTAATAAAGAAAATTCTTTGTTTCAAGTGAAAACTAATTCCCAAAACTTTGTAAAAAGTTTTTTCATCTATAATAAAAAATATTCTTTCCTGTATTTAAGAAAATATATTAACAAATGTTTATCTTTTATTTATATTATATATAGATATTTAGTATGTGAAAAATTATTTGAAGAAGTGAGAAAAACAGAATATGATATAAATTTGCTAGTTTCCTTAGAGGTGGTAAGTCATTACTACTGTCATAATAAAACAAATTGTGTACCAAATGGAAAGAGCATATCTACAAATTTTTAGATTAACAAAATGAACTTTATGTAAAAATGTTCAAAGCTTATGCAAATTAGTAGAATTTCTTGCAATACTATCCACGCGGTAATTAACACTATTCGTAATTGCTATATCTTGGCTTTATCACTCAACGACGGTTTTCTCATCGCAAGTCGGTTTTCATTACATATCGCTTTTCATATAAAAATGTTTTTGTTTGTTTAAATAATAAATTAAGCATGTTTCAATGAATTGCACAGAGTCTACTAATAATTGCTAAAACTTATTAAATTCACAAAATGTAATATTTAATAATATATATAATGCTAGTAAGATATTAATAATATAGTAAATGAGTACTTACTATATAACACAATCTTTTCAAAAAGTTTGCCTAATTCTACAGAAAATTCAACATTCTAAAAATCATTCACATGCTTAATGACGGATGTATCAGTGTTGGAAAATTAAACTTTTAAAATCGTTAATAGTGTCAGTGGTTCTAATGTTCATACTCTTATTATTCAAGAAAAATATTTTCTATACTCTACTTCATTTGTTAAGAATGCTTTTAATAATATATTGCTCTACAAAATTTTAATATTTTGCACTTTTGTAATGTGCGTAAGTTTCAATTCTGAAAATTAAATATATGGAAATTTTGATTTCGAATACTTGTACTATAATTAATAAACATAAAAATCCAAAAACATAATTTGATTTTATGACTATATTCTTATTAGTAAATGCCAGATGTGTGTTTCCTTATAACTTCAGTTAACTATGATGTATACAATCCTATAATATCAAAAGGTATCTGAATAACGATTATTGAAAAAATTCTATTTTTGCTACATTAATTCATTTTTACTAAAGTTATCTATCAATTTGATAAGTAAAATTTTAAAATTTTTGACAATATACTTTGTCCGCAATACCAAACATTATTAAAAGAAATTATTGATAAAAGTTATTTTAATAACTCGTGTAATTTTGTAGAGAAATTCTATCTAAATCTATGTCTTTTTCCTTGGCTTCTAATAAAAAATTTGTATTTTATTATTTTTTATTGAAAAAATCCAATATTTCCATTACAAAATCCTTAGTTGTCTAACGAAAAATACTGTATATCAATATTTGATAACTTTGAATCAGGCTTTTTTTTAAATTTTTGATGTGTTGTAAATCTAAATGCTTTTTTTTCGATTTATGCAAACCGAAGCCATGAGTTATAGATCAAGATGAAGGAAACTCGTATAAAGAAACCATATGAACTTCATTAATTATATTTACAAGAAATGGTGTTATGTAATTTACTAAAAATTAGGAAAATGCCCCCCCCCCCCCCCATTTTGTGTTACAGATATTCTATTTATTTCTCAATTCTTGTTTCAAGTACTTCGCGTAATTAAATTAATAATTCTCTATACTTTGCTATAAAACATAAATCTTTAAAAAACAACTATTCTTACGATTAAAATATCCTTATTGTAGCATCATCCTCATCATGTTTTTTTTACAATTTTTGTGATATAAGTTATGAGCACTTTATTAACCTATTTTTATTGTCATTAAGTTTACTTATTGTTTTAAAATTGTCAAAATGAGAAAAGTATAATTTATAAAGTAAATATATTTCATTAATTACATATAAAGTGGTTAAAAATGTTATTTTTCTATTAAAAGATTTTTCTGAACTTCAATTATAGATGATACTATATAAATTCTTTGAGATATTTTATCGTAGAACAGGAAAACCATTCCAGACATATTATAGTGAATGTTATTCATTCTTAAATGCCTTTATATTATTTCTTCATTTTCCTAGTAATTAAATACCTATTTATATCTTGTGTTCCAGAATTATTTTTTTACTAAAACAAAAGTATGCACAAGCATAATTTTCTAAGAAAAAAAAAGTATTGCAAGTTATATTTATTCTATAGATAATGTTTCAGATATAAAAAGCTATACATATTAAATAAAATAAATTGTGGGAAAACGCCTTTTAATTTTATTTCATTTATATAAGCCTACATTAGATATTTAGATATTTTAATTGCTTTTTGACGTTTATTTCATGATTATTAACAAATTTACATCTCTAACTTCATAATACAGATGAGATAAAATTATAAACATGGATAAAATTATTTTTTTAATTAATTTAAACAATTTTTATTTTACTTATAGTTAGTTGTACATATTTTTTAGTTTCTTATATTTCTAAAGTAAAAGAGGTTTATTTATTTATTCAAGATTGACACTTTTACTGTTGTTCGTTCAGTATAAATTTTACCAATTTTTTTCTAAGCAAATTATGAATTTGCATGCATGCTTTGTAAGTAAACATAATTCATATTTATGTTAATGAAGAAATATACAGACAGAATATTCTTCATAAATTCTTAGAAAAGGTGCAAACAAAATTTGTAAAATTCTATAGTCAATAATATAAAACAAATAATTTAACTGCTTTCTTGTTACGCATTTTAAACATTACTTATCAAATTGATTCATAGTACTTTAATTCACTTTTCTGAAACTTTTAATCAAATCAATTTTTCATCATCTAATTTTAATATTACTGAACACGCTATGTTAATAAAACCTTTAAATTCGATTAAAATAAATTTCTTTGGTTTTCATAAGTATTTTATTCATGTAATTAATAGTCATATGTAAGAATATTATTCATATAAATGTATATAAAATGTATAGTTTTCTTGAATAATCGTGAAAACTAATATGATTTAAAATTAACTATCATATTATTTGAATGTATTTATATAACGCATTATATCAAAATAACAATATTATTTTAATTTTTTTAAATTAGTGCACTAAAAATATTAATATATGAAGTTAAGAAATTACTATAAATTAAGTAATTGTATAGGAATAAAAATGATTTAATATTAAAAATTTTAAGTCTTTTAAAGAATTTATCCATGAATATTTTAATATTTATCGATAAAAATGATCAAGATAAAAATGCATAGAAAATATATCAGATGCTTTAAAAATATTGTGATTATTTGTTTTTACTTTGAAATATTATTCCTTAGCTAATATTTAAGATTTCTCATTCCAAGCGCTTAAATATTTATTTTTTTCTTTAATCTACATTTTACTTTATGATTACTGTAAATTTAGGATACATTTAAACTAATATAGATCTTATAATTTATAACACTTTAATTTTGTTTATTGATAATATCTTTTGAAAACGTATAATTTATTCTAAAAAAGTAATTTCATTATTTCAAAGAAAATGCAATATTAAATTCAATTTTAATAACTTTATTATAAATAGCAAATTCATGTATGCAAAAAAATAAACAATAAAAGAGTTTTCTTTTACATTTATTTCAGTCTTTGGATAAAAAAAATGTGGTGAAAACTTCCCAAGTACCACTAAAATATAGAGTACTTAATTCTTCTTGCCTAATTACCTCGAGTTTAAGTAAATTCAAACAATATTAAAAGGCAGACACGCATAAAATTACATCAAAATAAAACTAACAATAATCTTAATCTTTTTACTTGGAACGAATATTTTGAGCAAAACTTGTAAATTGCGACTTAAATCAAAAGTACATTTTCTTTCCACGTCTTACAAGCTGTTAAATTATATATATTATATTTTGCAATTTCAAAAATAAATTTGAATCATTATATTTTATATTTTTATCCTTTAGGGATTATTTAAAAATTATTTAATTTTATGTACTTTTCTTCAGATATATTGTAATATTCCAAATCTGTATAAGAGCCTTTTGAGATATCAAATTAAGGGATAGAAAATGTATATGTTAATCATATTCAATATTTCACAAATTGACATTATTAAGTGGTCATGTAGTATAAAATGCTATGCAAAAATAATCATTTTGTTTTGGAACAAGTGTTTAAAAAATATTAAAGTTTACAATGAAAAATTACTTTCCATTAACCCTTTTTGCAGTATTTTATTATATTTGAAAAATTTGCTGAAGGAAATGAAGAAATATTTTTCTTTTTGAAATAATGAATACTAATATTTAGTTTCTTTGGAATATTTTAAAAAAGTAATTCGCATTCTAAATTTAAATCATTGAATACTTTAAAACTGTTAACCGATGTACATATAAATTTCCTAAATCAGTAATTGCCCTAAACATCATAATAAAACAGTCTAAAATTTTCAGTATAATTGCGTAAATATATTCATATCCATTTATATGTTTTGAAAACACGCACTAAAAATGAAAATGTATTCGCAATTCTCAAAGCTAAATGATGTTGTTCAGAAGTGAAAACTCTTATTTTATGAGAAATATTTTATGGTTATCTTGACTAATACCTAATATAATTTTATTTTAATAAAAATTCTTTTAGAATTTCCCATTATTAAGAATATTAAAATTATTTCTGAAAAAGAAAGAGTGCAGTTTGTATATTTTATGAACAATGTGTGGAATATAAAAACATTTCTTTATTTTATTACTTCTTAATTTGGAATGCTGATTTGAATACTGTTTAGATTTCTTATTCCTAAAATTTATTGCACAGATACATTTAATAAATTGATCAGAATTATAAGATGAAAAAGACAGCAATTAAGATACTCCAAAATGTTTTACGAAAAACCCTCTTATTTGAATCTTAACAAAATTTTGTTAGGGTAATGAACAGAAACAGAGTTTAAATTGATAACTTGCAGAATAGAACCACGTAAATCTATACACTTCTCAAAAATAAATAAAGTATGGAAGAGGAAGGAATATTAATATTTATACAATTATACTATCGATATTTAATTTCTATAAATATAGTATTTTACATTTTCATAAAAATATCAAATATGTGTCTTTAATTCTTCAAAAATAAAAAGGAAATTTATTTCTTTTTCCAAATAAATTTTGTTTTTGTATACATTTTAATTTTTTGAAACTTACTAAAAAAATAAATAGGGGTATAATTTATTGGATACTATATTATCTATCTTACAGTATAAAAATATTATTATATATTATACTGTAATATATCTAAAAATGCGATTTTGCATTAAATAAATTTGAAAACTCTTAATATTTCCCTTAACGTATACATCTAAGAATGATTAACAGTGGAAGGTAATTGTGCTTATTTTTTGTGATTGACAGAATTAATTTTCAGAATTAAATAATAAATCAAGTAATATTTAAAAACCTTCCATAAATAGCACAGAATTACTATTTATACTTAAGCAATTTTTACTTATCTACAAAACTATTGGTCATTTAATTTTCAAAATAAGAATATAAAAACATTGAAATCATTAAAATAAATTAAAGTCTTTTCTTAACTCACTAATCCTTTTTTATGCATTAAATATCAAAAATTATTACAAAACAATTCAAATATTATAACATATTAATATATTATTAACGAATACATACAGTTTTCTACCTATTATTGTAATTTTAATTTCAAATAAAAATTCCAACTATTTGAATTTAAAATATCCAAGAAAATAATTGAAAACTTATTACAATCATTTTTATAAAAGATTATTTTAATCATATCTATCATTATTAAAAAGTTTTTTTCATTTTTCTACATTAACATATTTGGTCATATTTATGCAAAGTTTTGAAGTTTTTTTTTATAATATTAACAGATATTGTATTTATTATGATTCTAAATTGAATAATCAAGTAATCAAGACGACTGCTTGAAATTTTTATTACAATTCTTATTTTTGAGTGTTCATAAAATTTCCTATTCATAACTACAACATAAGAATTAATCTATATGACATTTGGAATTTGTTTAAAAATTATGAGTTTTTTTTAAAAATTAATACATTTTAAGCAACACCTTAATTTAAACCTAAAAGATTCTACTTGCTTAACTTAAAACTTTTAAGTGTAAATAAAAATTTCCCTAAGATTTCTGTTAAAACTATTTTTATGACTGTAAAAATAAATATTGAAGTTCTACCTAAAATATAATGACCAAAATTAAACAATATTTTTATATTAGGAGAGATTTAAACTGAAAATTATGTATCAGGTGATACTAGATTCAAATTGCTTTGTAAAAGAAAGTCTCAAAATTTTTTAAGCACAATGGGTGTATGAAATGCTATGTGTAATGCATTGGTTGAAGAGTTAACTAATATATATTTCGCATTGTCACTAAAATATCTAATGTAGTAATTAACAGTTATCAAATTATTTTTAAATTCATGTTAAAAAGAATTTTTTTCTAAAAATCATTTCAAATTTTCAAAAAATCAGTTTTAAGAGATGCTCTAACCTTTAAAGAGGTACAAAATAACATTCCTTAAGTGACAAAAGAAAAAAAGAAAAGAAAAGCAAATTTATCAACACAATCTGTAACAAATTGCAATGGACATCAAAGTATTTTAGAAGTCATTTTTAAATGACAGTTAGCTAGCAAGTACATGCAGACTATTATTTACCATAAATGTCTGTACTTATTTTGATTTTTTAAATGGTATTATATACTTTTCTTAATTCTAAAAAAATATATCACGACACTAAAAAACATTAGAAAAATCCAAAAATATCATTAAGCCCACGTTTCAAGCTAAAAATATATATATATATATATAAAAGACATTACAACGCAAAAATTGTTTCTATCGACATTTTCTCAATATCTAAAACTTATCCTATGTTTTTCATGATTATATTTGAATTTCCAGCGCTTGTAATCACACTTTTTCACTTTATTTTCTGAAGTAAGATAGAGGATTAAATGCATAAAAAAATTGATCTAATCCTCTACTTTCTTCAGTATTACGGAGAAATGATAATTACTAGTCTTTGACTTCCGGTTTCAGGAGAACTACGTTTATTTTTGGAAAGCACTTGCACATTCTTCGCTCTCTGTCAGATACTTCATATTAAGCGACATAATACATTCCCATTCCCAGCATTTGTCCTTCCTTTTTCTTCTTTAATGCCAAGTTACTTCCTTCCTTTTTGTCTTTTTCATGCAAGTTGAAAGAAAATCAATAAACAAGGAAAGGTTACAAGTCTAAAAATGTTTAAAAGGTTTTAATATTAAGCAGTTCTTAATGTAAGCAGATATTGATTTAATGTGCAATAACAACTCAATTAATTTGTACATATAAGCAATGAAATCATCAAAGATAACTTGAAACGTGTTTTTAAATTTAAATAAAATCATTAATACCAGATCCAATTATACAATACTAGTAACACTTAAAATATCTTAATTTTAGTATAGTGAAATGTTATGTTAGAATTTTCTGATGTATAATTAATTGATTTGATTTGAATTTTGCCAAATTACTTAATACGTGAGAATTAAAATAGTACAAAATAAAGGGGATAAATAAATTGCCACACTGAAATATAAGCTAACTCTTGTGAAATAATTTAAAATAAATTAAAAAGGAATGCTGAATACATCCAAATGTCAAATTTTCTGATGCATTGTCTTACTAATGTAGAGAAGACATTACACCAAATATTTACACAGTAAATTGTTAATTATTAAAATATTTCTTATATTTTATCTTCATCAAATACTGCTGATACATTCAATAGAAAACTTTAAATATTGAACTCTTTATAATCCAAAATATATTTACTAAATTTTATAGAAATATTCAAGTATCTATAAAATAATAAATTTAATGAATTTATTTATTTTTGTAAGCATATTATATTTCTAAATTAAAGCTTTTGTAGAAGATGAAATTATTTATAAATTAAATTGCATTTTTCACATATTTTAATCTAATATTATAATATTTATTTTATTATAAGTTATAGATTTTCTCTTTTATTTTTAATAGAATATTCAGTTTCCATGTAAAATACTTCAATTTAATTTAAAAATATGTATGACAAATAATCGATTTATTATTTAGGGAATTTAAATCCAATCAGTTCTTTAAATATAACATTATTTTTAACAGTTCAAAAATATGCTTTGCTTTCTCGTGCAAAGCTTTTTATTTAATATTACCCACCTCTATAAACTTGTTAGAATTATACACACAATTCAACAAAATAGTAGATTAAAACAAATATTTCATAAATAAGGGAAGAAGCATTTATTTTAAAATTAAAAAGTGTCCAAATATATTTTGAATAAGTAGATTAAAATTTTTAGTTTCATTTATAGGAATTTTTACACTTATATTAAGGTTATTAAATAAGGAAGACGTGAGTTTCGTTACAGTTCCATGGGTATAGAATTATATTATCATACTTTTCTTTATAAAATATGACAAAACGCTACGTTCTATATGTGAAATCCTAATAGTAATGCTTCAAGCGTAAAATTTTCTCATATCAAATTCTTTCATTCATATATAATTAATCCTATAAACATATAACTGCTAATATCTTTGAATAATTATATAGTTTAAATTGTATTACAATTATAATAACTTAAAGTAAATATTTGAGTATACTCTTGAAGAAATATAACATAAAAATTATACGATGAAAATTTTGTATCTAAATATAGAATATGCATAGAACATATATAATTATATAACATTACATATATAATTATTTAACATTACATATAATAATATAATATTACATATAAATTTATATAAAATATTAATATATGTAAAAATATAAAATAATAAATTTTATAATTAATGAAAATATTTTTATTAATTTTCCTGTTATTATAGAGTTTATAGAAGAAAAGTATAATAAATAATCCAATAATAAAATCAATAAATGTTTATCTTAAACCTCTATAATTTTAATCAATACGTTTTTGTTCAGAAATATTAATTCCCAAGTAATATTGCTCTAAGTAACTAAACAAGAAAGGAACAGATTAGTAATAAAATAACCAGTTATAACATAAATGAAAGGATATGTCTGTATATTTTGTCACCAATAATTTAGATAGGGTAAAGGAATGAATTTTCTCATCTAGGACAAGAGACAAAACTCATGTAGTTATGAAACAAGTTCTCTTCTGGCTTCTGCTTTCTGATGTATCCTGCACCAGCTTGATGTTTTTCTCACGGGACACAAAAATCATTATTGCGCCATTTCATCAATGAGTTTTTGTGTTCGAAAACTTTCCTATATAAGCTTTCAGAATAATAAAAATGTACTAGGAAGACTCTGCTTATTCTTTTCAAGTAAGTGGTAAAATGATTTTTATTAAATAACTATATATATATATATAAATATATATATATATATATATATATATATATATATATATATATATATAATTTCTAATTGTCTATGTCAAATAATATGCCTTTTTTATTGTAAAATAAAAATTGATCGATAAAAATTAATGTGTATATAAAAATTGTTATCTAAAAGGACAAAATATGAGTTTTATATTAACCTATTATATCTTATCCTCAAAAAATTTCAAGCATTTGTCTTAATTTAGTATAATCTTAATCTACAGAAGATATTACCATGACCCATTATATATTCAAGTTTTTGTGAAATTTACAAAAGTAAAACTTATAGTAAAACTTAGGGAAAATTGATAGATGTAATGATAATTTAATTAGGAACGTAACGTCAGATCTCCAATAACTTTTATTAATGTATCCAATTCATCTTTAATCATATATTTTAATCTAATACAACGTTAACCCATTTCATTTGTATCTTAAACTAGCCTTAAACTCCCATGTGCAAGTCATAAACCAGCCTTAAATTGTGTCTTTTATTTTCATAACACATAGATAAACTGACTATCAGTCTAGCATTTCAGGGCTCAATGTATTCTTTGGTTACCAATTCATTGGTTAAAAACCCATTTGAAATTGTAATTCCTTGACCGAATAACTCTCGTCTTAATGATAGCTTCTGATATAGAATCAAATGAAACTTGATTTCCACTATTTTAATAGGAATAACAT